>JACXGM010035074.1:0-11788 GCA_016801145.1 Umbra pygmaea | reverse complement strand
TTTAGTGAACTTGACTATTTCAAAGTGTGGTCGATTTTTTTCGGATGTAGGTAACAATATTTAACAATTTATATATTTTCATATTTAATTAAAATATATATTTTTTTAAGTCATCCGCCCGATCTGCGGTTGATATAACCGCGCATCTCTACTGCACAATGTGCCCCCTTAAAAATAATAGGTGCATGACGCCCCTGCTTTAACCCTTAAAGGTCTAAGGGGTCTTAGGTCCGCTTGGCACACAGTTGACTTTTTGGCCTCTAGAAAGGTCATACTTTGACCTACAGTGAAGTGCCTTATGGTTTTGGATTCAGAAGACCTATGGCTACAACATGGATGAATTAAATCCATCATCCTGGGTCATTGAATTTTATGTTTTATTCAATATTTATCCCAAAAATCTAAAGAACGTATGTATTTTTTATTGTTTTTTACATGTAAAAGCATGTTATCTATAGTGCACAAGGCATTTTATTGCTTATTGTCAAGCCCCCAGGGGTCATGGACCAGTGTTTAATGTTTGGGGGCCATACAATCAAGTCAACATCTAAATGCTACACTCATTTCTAACTAGATTTCTATATGTTTTTAAAACCCAGCTAAATTCCAACTCCAAAACTTGTTGTTTTATGCAGGATGATGTCCTATGTTATTGAAAAATTGGTTATTTTGTCATTTTCACTTCCTACTTCCTGTCTGTGATATTTTTAGTCAAAACGAAAGACCATCGTCTGCTTTGAAGCGCGATATCTCCGGCTGTGAGTAACACACAGAGATGTGCCACCACTTATTATTTGCGTCTAATTCTCCCCTTTCAAACGGTACGCGAGATAATCGCGTTTGACGCTCTAGAGTAATTTATGACCCTCCCCAATAATTTATTGAAGCCTTCTGTACTAGTTAGCACTTGGCAAAGATAACCACTGTTTTCTTACAATCATGACATACATGACTTAACCTCTGTTTTCTCATCTTACACATCACACTCCACCAAGATGGTGGCCATTTCAGTAGATTTACTTACTAACATTATTGTGGAAAAGCATTAAGCATGGAAACTAACTGCACACGTACCCTTCATCCAATATAATCCACTGCTTGCCTGTTTGTCTATATTAAATCTGGTATCGCATATTCAGTATTCAGTATGCAGCACCGGAACCATTCTTTTTGGATTGTTTGTCTCCATATCCAAGACACCACATGGCTTGCCTTCATATCCTCTAACACTCTCTGGAATCCTCATAATTTTGGAGCGTCAATACAAATATCTTTTGCATTTTTTGTTGGGTCAGAGTAGGGGTGTCACCAGACCCGAGCTTTCGGGTTTTGTTTTTTTGTCAGCCCCGAGTGTTCTGCCAGCTGACAAACACAGCGCTGCAATCAACATTTTCAAGGCAAGCCAACAGTCCTTTGTGAATGTAGACTTTTGCATGCGCTGTTTCAATTGCGCGCTAGCAGAGGAGATCGTCCATATCCATAAATGAATCTTAACAGGCACTGCGTCGTTGAAGTTGAAACTAGTAGGCAGTTGTGTATTTTGTTTCCAAGATCATGGAACTTTGTTCATTCTTCTAGAGGACAAGCAAGAGCAAAAATATCTGTCCTGTTTTCCCAGACTCAGCCACACTATAGCCCAGTGTATCCGACGAAGTACACAGTTGTCTGCTTATGGTTAGGGAATGTAAATAATTTATATAATTTCATTTAATGCCCACATTTAAACAAATTTAATCCCCTAACACTTTTCCCTGGCTGGCACTGATAATACACAACTAAAATAGTCCTTTGAATAATAACACATTTTGTAGATAATCCACAAAATGATTTAGAGGTAAATTGAACACTTTTATATTTTGAATACATCGTAGATATATTTCAATGAAGTTAAATCTATGTATTTGTTTTTAATGCACAATTAGGAAAGCCTTAAGAAAAATAATTCACTGGCGATACAAAATTTGATACATTTTCATAATAGGAGTTATATTATGCTGGGGCAACTGTATCTGTAATCTAGTACCTTCTGAAATTGAAGTGTAAACTCTAGACCTTATTTCCCTTCATAATTAATTTGCCTAAACTTGGCAATTGTCCACATGAAAAAAAATAAAAAAAAATAGCTTTTTTGTGTTGGCAATTCAAGACTTTTCTTAGCAGGGCCAGTTGCCCCACTGGAGCAAGGGCAGTTTCAGTAGCAGAGTGGCAATCGGGAGAGTTGGGACTTTTCCTGGTGCGCCGCAGGTGTTTCGAGGCCGCGAGGGCTGGTCTGATAATAATAGTTGTACATTGCAAGTTCTCAACACCATCACCTAGTGTGCGGCCGCTGCCTGCTGGTCAAACTGTGCAGCCTCTGCTCAGGTACAGCGAGCCGCAGCAGCCTCCTATTTCAATACAAACTCAGAAGGCACTAACCAAGTGTGCAGGTCACAACCATGTATAGGATTTTCTGAAACATAGGGGGATCAGTGAGCGGCCCCTCCCCAAATGGCATAGCCCTGACGTAAAGCCATCGAACTTCTCTTTTTTCCTCGTCAGGTTTGGAAGTCTATCGGTAACGTGCAGCGTGTGAGTAAGTCTAATGATGGAAAGCCAAAAAGAAAAGCGAAATGTGGTAATAATGTTTATATAAATTATAATTGCAGCAACCTTTTTGCCAACGTAGAATCACTAAATTTGTTCTCCCAGCGCGTGATTAATTAACCTCCAAAAGCGTGTTCAGAAGTCTGTTCTTCTGAGTGCGCGCGACTGTAGAGACGCAGCAGACGAGGTGATAGACAAAGATAACTTATAACGTCCATGTTTGCTACTATATTAGCTAACTCCTGTGTCTGCTTTAGAAGTCGAAAGACTCTTCCAAAACAAAGCAGACTCTTGGAACTTAGTTTTCAAAACGGTAAGGAAAATAGTTGCTGATATTTAAGTCAGGTGTCTAGCTACAGTATCTAGGTTTACGTTGTCAGTAGATGGCTAGCCAGCCTGCAAGAGCTCTGGTTATTTACTGTACTGCAAAGTAAGTGTATTAACTAGCTAAATGTGTACCTGAAATATACAGTAAAGTCTAACTCTCATAGTAGCTCAATTTATTTATTTGATAACAAGGATACAAAACAAAATTATGCTGAGACTGGCTGCAATACTGGAAGACAAAGAGAGGAGAGAGGTTAGTGTATATTATATAAAAAACATGTTTTTCAGTAATGCATATTTGTTTATTACCCATAAGTGACCTTTCTGACAGGGCTGAGCTAGGCAGAAGCTATTGACCTACTGTAATACATGACACATGACATAATAGCCTACTGAAGTAAAAGTAAAATCTCCTCAGAAATCTGTACTTTGATAAAGGGCCTCTATTAACATTTCAATCAATTATTAGCCTATTGATCATTATTATAACATCATATTTAATGTAAGGCACTAGCTACCCTTTACCTATATAAAACTATTTGTTAAGCAAAATGCCAATGCAATGCTCAGGAATTTATTGCTGACTTAGGGTTGGCTTGTAAGTGTTGTGTCATTTTGTATACAGTTCTATAAGTGGTCCTCTGTCTCTCTCTAAATAAAATAATGAAACATGTACACTAGGAAATTACACATTGAAAGTGGGTACACTATTTGCAGTTACAATTTACCCCCGTTAAAAAATGGGCTGGTGCACCATAAAACTCCCGGGCTGAAAATGTGTCCCACTCCGCCCCTGGGCAGTTTAATGAACAATTCAATTGTGTTTTTGTTGAATGACTTAGAAACCTCAAAACATGTTCAAATTGTTCAAAGAGGACACCACGTGTTGCAAAGCCTTTGCAAATGTTTTTATTGAATGACTTGGAAAATTATTTTTTTTATTGAAAGCTCAATATCATATAATCAATAAAGACTTCTACAAATATCTACAAGTCAGAATTTGTGTACAGGAAGAACAAATAATTGGAAATCCCATATGATTCGCATTCACTGGACAGGTTTTTTCTTAACCATAAATCGCAAAAACATTTTATAGCTAAGTTTTACTCTGAGATGGTAAGCTTGGTCCTGGATAAACTCTCAAGTATAAGAACGTCATGGTGTACCTAGCTTAACTTTGTAATAGATAATGATATGTGGGATGAGGTTGTGTAGCTGCCTTCCAAAATCTCCATATACAATAGATATAAAGAGTTACAATATAATATTTTGCATCAGGTCTACATATTGTCGTATATTTATAGTAAGTATTGTCGTATATTTATAGCAGGAGCCTCACCAAACTGTCCTAAATGCAAATCTCAGATAGGCACCAGAATGCATTTTCTATGGTAATGCCATAGAATTCAGATGTTTTGGAAGGCGGTATTCACAGGTATTAGTACAGCAATAGGTCAAAAGGTGTTAGCAGATCCACTCCTCTGTCTGATTGGTAAGGTCCCATCTGTCTTAACTACTGAAGGATAACTCCCTCATTGTCAAATTCTGCCTAAAAAACATACCAAAAGTTAACCTCTTGTTACACTGGACCTGAAGCAAGTACATACATATGGTTGATATTTCATAAAAAGAAAATACTTTTCTGGATATGTAAAATTTCATTTGAATAAATTTACACATGGAATATGGCACAAGATGAAATAAAAAAATGTATAATTATTTTCTGGTTTCATTATTGTAAATCCTATTTGAAAAATAACTATATAGCCATATATTGAGATAGGGATAGGGTCCTGGAAACACTTCTAATTGTGTCCCCTCGTAGATGAAGACATATGTCTAAAGTTTTAGAGTGATAGAGTGAAAAGCCAATGAGCTATAGCGTTATGTGTAAAAGTATATTTCCCCCAAAAAACACAAAGTGATGACGTTTTTGTCCATGTCAAGAGACAGACTACAAATGTCTTTGTTCAAAAATGTCTGGCATACTTTGGTTTATATGGAGGCTCTTGGTCATTTATAACATCTCTTTTTCATAAGGATGACGATTATTGACATATTACGGACATTGCTGGCACTTTTCACGTGCGTCTTTAATTCATATTTTCGGACCCACAATTCGTAAATCAAAGGCTTTAGTTTGTTTCCGGATATATTCTGTAACATTGCAGTCCTGAAATTGCCATTTGTTTACATAACAAGATTTATTTTTCTTGGCAAAACTATGCTTTGTTTCATTACTGGGACTGGTTGATGAGAAAAAATGTATTTGTTATTTCATCAATGTGGTTGGATATACATTGCTAGCAGAATTACTTAGTTTACAAGACACATGGCTCAAGTTATCACTCATAACGCTTAAAATTTAATAGCTATAGTAAAACCGAGATAATCACTAGAATGCTAAGATCCTAAGCTTTGTAAATATGGGACATTTGTATATTACCTAAAAATTGTAGTTGTAAACTGTGTTTATAATCAACTGTGTATTTTCCATGAGGTGACATAACAGATGGATTTGTTCACAAGACACATAGCTCAAATGATCACTCATAACGTTTTAACTTTAACAGCTACAGTAAAACCAAGATAATTACTAGAATGCTACAATCCTAAGCTCTGTAGAGATATGGGACATGTATATATTACCTAATAATTTAACTTGTAAACCGTGTTTTCTATTGACTTTGTATTTTCCATGAGGTGACATACATGACACACAAGAACTTAATGAAAAAATCCAATAAAAATTGTTTAGCATTTATGGCATTCTAACATTTATAAACATTTGTCTCTATACATATTGATTATAAGATCTTAACGCATTTAGACGTTTTAGATATTTTCTAACAAAACAATCTACCATATTATCATTATTTGCTAAGTCATCATGATATAGAGATAAAAAAAATTTAAAAGACAGTCTTTGGTTTCTTTGTCACAGGTGGAATATACAATGCTAACCATAGGTTGTTGAATAGTCATCTTGTATTTGTTTCACATTGTAGCATATCTTGAAGCCGTTTCTGTTAAAATATTTTTGATGGAGGTAGGAAAATGATATGAATCTAAAAAAGTTAATTTGTCTATAGTCATTCAAGCCAGTGTTCATCAGGCATGTGTTTAGGGTGGGTATTGATAATGAACAGGGATGATCCACTTGAATTGTTGATCCATTTTCTGTAGGCAGTTCATCACAGGCCCAAACACCGCAAAACCTGTTTCCAACCATTTGTTGCATAAACTCTTCAATTTCTTGTGTATTCATCTTGGTAATAATCAACCAACTTTTGTCTTTGGGAATTCACTTCAAGATTGAATCAGAACAGGTGAAAACAGTCATAGTAACCGTATGGCCGAAAGGTTCACGGAAAACTTTTTCCAACCTAAGACTACCCGTGGACACTAGTGACAGATTTCCTGTAGTAACTTAATCAGGAGTTAAATTGAATGCATACAAGGTGTAAACATTTGTAAATTAATTTCTTTCAATCGGTAAAGGCAAGACTTGTTTACCCGTTGGAGAAATAAACCGTGTATAATATACCGTGTCCAAAATGGTGTTGAAAGGCCTTGGCAGGTATTTGATGTCTGTCCTGACAGAGAGCTACATACTCTGATTTAAAATGTTGGAAATTAAAGGGGTTTGGATCAAAACTACTCATGCTAGCAGCATGATCAACCAGACCTGTGATTGTAATGGGGCAGTGAGCCTAAAAGAAATCATCTTGACTACAACTCCTACTCCCTGCCGGTATGGTAAAGGTTTTCATAATGATTCTTTGGAGCGGGTAAAGAGCGTTACCTCTAATCAAAGGCTGGGCATGCCCCAGCTGAACGGCTGGTATGAAAGTCACTTTTTTTTCACATAAAGAGCTGCACTCATTACTTCTAACGCAAAGTCAGCATCTGCGGCAGCCATCAAACAAAACTAATCTTTTGCCCTTGATAATTTGACTCTCAAGTCAACCGCCTTAATGACTAATCGTTCTTGAAAGTATTAGTACCATGTTTCTTTGTCACTTTCAGAGTTGAATAGAGTAAGGTGTTATTTAAATCCATGTATTGTTCACCATGCCCTGGTATGAAAAAGTATATAGGCACATTATTTGTAAGGGCAGAGATTGGTGCTATTTCTATATATCTTGACCGATCTATTGAAAACTGTGTCTTGGGTGCTGAAAAAAGATCAAGCTCTGTCAGGTAAAATCCTCTGTCTTCCATGGCATACAACATGTGATTGACTTGTGTTTAGGGTTTAAGAATTCATCCTGTTGCGTCCACTACCTCAAACTCTAGAACCCAACTGTTGAACTTTTCTGGCCAGTTTTTCCGTTGAACTAAAACCATTGTTTATCCGTTTTATTTCTTTCATTTTAGAATCTCATCCACGTGAAAGATCTTGTCTTTACCAATCTTTACCTTCTGAAGTTACTATTCATATAAAAACGTACCCTCAATATATTCTCCATCATAATCTTTTAACTTGTACATGGGAGGAATACATGGTATACAATATGTCACTGTAAATCCCTGTTCATACTTTTTGTCAAACACATTACACAACTTTAAGATACGGACCAGGTAACCATTTTTGGATTTGAAAGAAAGCTTCTTTTTGTACATTGGAAACAAACCATAAAGGTTTTTAAAAACGTGAAAGGTATTCTCAGGTGTTACAACATCCACATATCTAGCGTCCAGTATTATCTCCACATCCTTTCCTTTAAAGTGCTGTTGAAATGTTCAACAACTGAAGCTTCTAAATCTAAACCTGTGCCATAATGTATAATCTTGTGATCTTTAACCATACTTCTGAAAAAGTATGGTTAAAGAACTCTTTTCCGCTATCTGTTTGGATTTTATTAGGTATTCCACTCTCTGACAAAATAGATGCAAATGCTCTGTTCACCGCAGCTTCAGTCTTATTTTTTAAGACTTACATAAGATAGTTTGGAGAAAATGTCTATTACTATTAAAAGGTATCGGTTTCCATCATTGTAATCGGCCAATGCTTGCATGTCACGTAAGTCCACTTGAAATTGCGATAAAGCATGAGCAAAAGAGACTCTTCCTAGGAACGTTTATGTAATGTATAAGCATCATGCTCAGACAACCATTCACTCACTTGGTCATTGCTTAACTTAGAACCTGATTCAACTATAGCTCTCTGGAACCTCTCTTTGTCATCAAAAGAACCTGGGTTGGATGGAGTAACCAATTCAGAACAAGCTATAATCGACAATGTAACCCGTAACTCGTATTTTCCTGAAAACAAATCTTTGGTGGATTTTGTTTTTAGGTCCTTCAAATAAGATCTCTGTACCAACATTGAGTTCCACATTACCCCAAGCTTTTCCATTCTTTCTCTGAACATCCACATTATGGAATATTTGCTCTAAAGAATGTGCTGTACCAGGCCATTTGATATCCACTGATGTATATACGGTATAGCCCTGATTTATTTTCTCCACCTCTGAACATACAATAGCCCGAAACACATCCCAGTTGCCAATATTAAATTTCAAACTGGGTTTTTCAGCCGAATATTCAGATCCTATATGCAGGTTGTACAGTTTTACTTTAGATGCAGTGTAATCAAACACAAAACCAACAACAACACCGTCAGGCATGTCATATTCATCTGGATTATACCAACCAAAACAATGCTCCATTTCATTACTGGTACCCTTTGGATGTCGAATCAGAGAAAATTAGCTGACTATAAGCACATATTATTTTTGTCATATGTGGATGTATTAGCGTAGTTATGGATCTAATAGCTGAACAGACGGGTTTGTTTACAATTTAATTTACATTATTATGTGCCTTTTGATTTGTGTCATAGCTATTGTAAATCGGATGAGTTAGGTCAATTCGTGAGATTCTAAGCTTTCTGTACATATAAAACATGTATATACAGAGGAAAATCTGCATTTGTGAACTGTGAATCTAGTCCACTTTTCTTTTTTCTTTGTATTTTGGTTCTGTTAAAAAAAAAACTGCTTGTTTGGAGCATGATACCTTCCAGGTCCATATAATTATCTTTAAGACATCTTATCTCCTATTTCATGTCTATAAACCGTAACTCGATTATCAGGTGTTAAACATTCTATTGTCTCTCTTCTGGTCCTTACAAAACCTTACAACTTATACACCTAAAATCCGTCTTTTTATATAAAACCTAGTTGGGGAAAGGGGTGGAGCATCTGTAGACACAGGGCTTGATAAGAGACAGGGCTTTAAACAGGCCAATAGCAATATTCGGATCCTGTCATCAAACTTTTGACAGCTGCATTAGGGATGTGGCTTACATGAACCAATAGGAACACATTAGGTGTGTGCGGCACAACTGACCTATAGGATGGTTCAGTTCCTCTTGTCAAACTTTTGACAGCTACATTAGGCAGGGGCACACATGAACCAATAGGAACACATGAGGGGTGGGGAAAGAGGTGGGGAAAGGGGTGGGGAAAGGGGGGGGGGGGGCTTAATCAGCTCAGCCAATAGGAAAGCTCAGTTCCACTTGTCAAACTGATGGTCATAATGTTTGATCTGTTTGATGGGTGGAGACACCTATTCCTCTCTATCATGGTTTAAATGTTGCCCACACACCAAGGTAGACCCGCGCTTGATTTTGTATTACCTTCGTCAAGTTTAACAGCTTTTAACCATTTGTGTTTTAATATTTTTTCTCTGATGTAAAGTCGTGGAATGACAGGTAGGGAGGTTTATTATATTTTTTATTACAACATGGAGGCACACTTTCCAGGCAATTTTTCCTTTGATGTCCTGCTGTCACGTTCCTTGCTTAGAGATAAATAAGGCAGGAGACAGGCACGGATAGGTTGAGGGTATTCCTCCTTTACTCACAAGAAATGTGCTTCAACTGCTTTTACTACTGTGATTCTGAAATGCAAAGACCACAACACATACTCAAAGAATCCCCTCGGGACCTACATATCTTAACATCTACTTACTACTAACAAACGTGGCATTCGTAGAGAGAGGGCGCTGGAGTAGATATGACACCTGCATTATACTTTACCTCAGTTTAAACAATAGGAGCTTATAACTAGAGGTCGACCAATTATGATTTTTCAAGGCCGATACCGAATAACGATTATTGGAAAACCAAAAAAGCCGATACCGATTAATCGACCGATAATTATGATTTTTGGGGGGGAAATATTTACATTACAAAAATACTGAAAGAACAATAAACTTTTAATATAACTGCTTAATATAATGCACAAAATAGTTTCAAATCTCAAATAAATATCAAATTATTTAAATGTGTTCATCAAAATGCCAAACAAATGGCAAAACACATAGTAGGCATAGTACGATTTGTATTGGATATAACTTCGCCTATTAAATCTGTTTTGTAAAACAAACCCTTGGGTTTTGCCTCAAAAAACATTTAGCCTGTGCACTCGGATTTGGTGCCGCACAACGGAAGTACAGATATCCGACCCAATTTCCAGAAGCACTTGATAAATATGCCTATATCTGGTTTCAAAATCAATACACAAATACGACAATGAATATAAACATAACAAAAGCAATAACTGAGAAACATGGTATTTTGTCTTTAATTACAGAGTTATTCTCTTGCGAGAGGAGTCGGACTAGCTTAACTTCCTCTCTTTTTACCACCGTCTGAATCAACATCAGAAATAGACTACTTTGATAACCACGTTTGAGAACACTAGCGACGTGTATTCCCTGCTAACATGAATGCCTTTTAATTAAATGTGGAAGTAAAAAACTGTATATCGTTTTGAATAGGCATCGTATTTTGATAAGTTATATGTGCGCAAGGACTGTGCATATTAATTACACCAGCACTCGTTTGTGCAAATACCCAATTTTGATCTACTGTTGGCTGAATGATGATTAATTATAAATCCTCCTTATTCATCATGTGCGACGCAATATGGCTAGCTAACGCTTGTGCAGCAGTTTTTTTCCCTGAAAGCCTCAAGGAAAACAGAACGGATAAAAGTTTTGGTTAATAGAAAATGGCAACAGTTCTGTCGGAACGAAAGCAGTGAACCCCTACCCACTATTCTAGACTAATATTAACCATGTGAAGGTAACAATTGATTATATGTGACTGATATTAATTTATCCCCTTTCATCACCTTACATAAACTTACCATAGCTTCTCTGCAAACACTATTTTCTCCAGACTTGATGCTGCAGCTTGGGACAGGTGGACTGCCGCTCACGACAGATGGGGTGGCGGCACACAGTTTCCACATGATTTGCTATCTAATTATAACACTTGAGGAAGTGGTTCCTCTCCAAAAAAAGTATCATAATCGGCGAGCAAAAATGCTGATTAATAATTATTTTGAAAACTCATAATCAGCCATAACTAATCGGCCAGTCCGATTAATTAGCCGACCTCTACTTATAACACTAGTAGAGCAATGGAAATAAGTTTACCCATCTATGACACTTCCATTGCTAGGATTGCAGAATTGTGAGAAAAGCCTATAGAGCTCAACAATGACCGGCCACCTTTTTAATGGCTCTGGTTCCAGAAGTGTTCTTCCCCATTCAATTATTCCATTGACATTTCAAAAATTGCTTACATACACTGCATTCCAAATTATTAAGCAAATTATATTTTTTACACTGATTTTCTTAAATAGTCAATACAAATGACAGTGAGTATATTTTTCAAGTCACCAACCGTTAGGTTATTAAGTCGAATTTCAATGAACAAAGCACCCAATTAAATATTTTATATGTTGTAAAGGACTGAAAATGGTAATTTGTTGAATTGGCAGGATTAGGAGGTCATATTTACTGAAATCAAAAGCTATTTCAATCAAACACATCTTAACAGGGCAAGTTACATGTTAAC
>JACXGM010035073.1:0-11790 GCA_016801145.1 Umbra pygmaea | reverse complement strand
CTTTTATTGGTCAGATGAAATATGCTAATTCTTTGAGATAGGAATTTTGGGTTTTCATGAGCTGTATGCCAAAATCATCAGTATTAAAACAATAAATGACCTGAAATATTTCAGTTGGTGTGCAATGAATCTAAAATATA
Organism: Umbra pygmaea; assembly: GCA_016801145.1. Classification (NCBI taxonomy): domain Eukaryota; kingdom Metazoa; phylum Chordata; class Actinopteri; order Esociformes; family Umbridae; genus Umbra; species Umbra pygmaea. The sequence goes on along the minus strand of JACXGM010035073.1, from coordinate 11,650 downwards.
TGAAAGTTTAATTTTTATCATTACATTATGGAAAATAATTAACTTCATCACAATATGCTCATTTCTTGAGAACGACCTGTATAATTAATATGGGGGCAGTCAATCTATATGTATTTTTATTTTAATCATTATAAAAACCAAACTCCAGACTTATTTATTTGTTATGAGAGACATGATATTGACGACTCAAGAGACAGTGTTGGCACAGGACAGGTGTGGACGCTGGGTGAGTGACGTCAGTGTTGAACGCCTGTTGACAGTTCATTGTTGAACATTTCTGGCTGCCGTTCTGTAAAGGCTTCTATATGAATTGATCAAATCCATCGGGGGCACAGTTTAGAAAGAAGAGGAAAAATGAGTAAGAAAGGAGACAGAAGTATAGTGGTATGTTTTTTATGGACATTTTGAAAAGCATCTGTCTGCAATATATTGCAATACGTACTATATTTTGCCCAACTTGAAATCCCTTCTCAAACCCAAAAATCTATTTAAAGCAAAGCAGTCCAAAGACCACCATGAATGGTTATAAATATGGGCATATTTGTCTAGAACACATTCATCCGTCTACAGTCACCTAAAGGATTATTAGGAATACCCGTTCAATTTCAATGCAATTATCTACTCAACCAATCACATGGCAGTTGCTTCAATGCATTTAGGGGGGTGGTCCTGGTAAAGACAATCTCCTGAACTCCAAACTGAATGTCAGAATGGGAAAGAAAGGTGATTTAAGCAATTTTGAGCGTGGCATGTTTGTTGGTGCCAGACAGGCTGGTCTAAGTATTTCACAATCTGCTCAGTTACTGGGATTTTCACCTACAACCATTTCTGGGTTTACAAAGAATGGTGTGAAAGGGAAAAATATCCAGTATGCGGCAGTCCTGTGGGCGAAAATGGCTTGTTGATGCTAGAGGTCAGAGGAGAATGGGCCGATTGCTTCAAGCTGATAGAAGGGCAACTTTGACTGAAATAACCACTCGTTACAACCAAGGTATACAGCAAAGCATTTGTAAAGCCACAACACGCACAACCTTGAGGCGTATGGGCTACAACAGCAGAAAAATCCACCGGGTACCACTCATCTCTACTACAAATAGGAAAAAGAGGCTACAATTTGCAAGAGCTCACCAAAATTGGACAGTGGAAGACTGGAAAAATGTTGCCTGGTCTGATGAGTCTCGATTTCTGTTGAGACATTCAGATGGTAGAGTCAGAATTTGGCGTAAACAGAATGAGAACATGGATCCATCATGCCTTGTTACCACTGTGCAGGCTGGTGGTGTTGGTGTAATGGTTTGGGTGATGTTTTCTTGGCACACTTTAGGCCCCTTAGTGCTAGTTGGGCATTTGTTTAAATGCCACGGCCTACCTGAGCATTGTTTCTGACCATGTCCATCCCTTTATGGCCACCATGAACCCATCCTCTGATGGATACTTCCAGCAGGATAATGCACCATGTCACAAAGCTCGAATCATTTCAAATTGGTTACTTGAACATGACAATGAGTTCACTGTACTAAAATGGCCCCCACAGTCACCAGATCTCAACCCAATAGAGCATCTTTGGGATGTGGTGGAACGGGAGCTTCGTGCCCTGGATGTGCATCCCACAAATCTCCATCAGCTGCAAGATGCTTGTCACGTATACACAGGAATCAGGAGTAGACCCAACCGCAGAGCGCAGCTTTTAATAGGCAAAGGTACCAAAAAGGAACAAGAAAGGCAAAAACAGAAAAGACAGGCTGGAGAGTAAAAATATCAAACAAGAGCAAAAACCAGGCTAAAGTACCGAACAGGAATAGGCGAAAAAGGCTAAGTGAAATTACAAAGATGGAATCCAAACCGTAATAATCCAATACTCAGAAATCAGCTCAGCATGTAATATCCAGCAGGAAAACACGGAATGGGAAGAGACAAGGGTTAACATAAATAAGGAAAAACATTAATATTCAGGGGATGAGGAGTGCTGATATGTGACAATGCTATCCTGTCAATATGGGCCAGCATTTCTAAATAATGCTTTCAGCACCTTGTTGAATCAATGCCACATAGAATTAAGGCAGTTCTGAAGGCGAAAGGGGGTCAAACACAGTATTAGTATGGTGTTCCTAATAATCCTTTAGGTGAGTGTATGTTGTAATAATATAAAATTATATTCAAATTTATTTAGTTTCTGCAGTCAAAACAGAAAAAGTACTGTACACTCCAAAGTCCCTAGTTCCTGGGGTGGAAATTAGGCAAAAGTATTTTGTTGACATTTCCTGAAAGCACAACACTGCCGTCAGAATTATATACTTCAAGGCAGTTCGCATTTTCATCACTGTCTCCTGTCCTTTAGACAGATATTTAAGAGGAGATGGAAAACCACCTCACCATTGATTCACGTGGTGCCTTGGTTTTATTAAATATACATTTTCAATATAGATTCACGCATGCATTTGTTTCATACACATACATTGTCAATTTGTTGCATCGTGCATTGTGGATAATATCGCTTGACAACCTAAATGCGATTGGTTGTTTGGCCATCCCCTTTATTTTAGTGTCTCTTTTTTCACACAGGAAACAATCATCTTGATATTTTTCAAGTTCTGCATGATACATTTTAATGCCTCATTACCTATACTTTTAAAACTGCTTCAAATGCTGATACTGCGGTTTTATTATTGTGTTTTAATTTAATACTGTCCTTTTGGTTTAAAAGGGTCATTTTGGTTGCTAAATTAATATAACTACTATAATGTAAGCTACATGAAATCCATGATCCATATATATATATTTTAATATATTTCCCTTTTATATTTTACTAGTATACACCTCTGGAAAAAGATTAAAGATCACTTCAAAATCAAAAGTATCTATGGTTTTTCTACTAACACAAACCCAATTCCAAAAATGTTGGTACACCGTACAAATTGTGAGTAAAAAAGGAGTGGAATAATGTACAAATTTCATAAACTTATATGAAATTCTATTCTATTCCATTCACAATAGAATATAGATAACATATCAAATGTTGAAAGTGAGACATTTTGAAATGTCATGCCAAATATTGGCTCATTTTGGAGTTCATGAGTGCTACACATTGCCAAAAAGTTGGGACAGGTAGCAATAAGAGGCTGGAAAAGTTAAAAGTACACATAAGGAACAGCTGGAGGACTAATTTGCAACTCATTAGGTCAATTGGCAACATAATTGGGTATAATAAGAGCCTCTCAGAATGGAGTGGAATTATCATCACTTACAGTGCATAATATCATTCAAAGATTCAGAGAATCTGGAACAATCTCTGTGCGTAAGGGTCAAGGCTGGAACACTATACTGGATGCCGTGATCTTTGGGCCCTTAGACGGCACTGCATCACATACAGGATTGCTACTGTAATGGAAATCACAACATGGGCTCAGGAATACTTCCAGAAAACCTTGTCGGTGAACACAATCCACCGTGCTATTTGCCGTTGCCGGCTAAAACTATACAGGTCAAAAAATAAGCCATATCTAAACAGGATCCTGTAGTGCAGGCATTTTCTCTGGGCCAAGGCTAGTTTAAAATGGACTGTGGCAAAGTGGAAAACTGTTCTGTGGTCAGACGAATCAAAATTTGAAGTGTGTTTTGGGAAACTGGGACGCCATGTCATCCAGACTAAAGAGGACAAGGACAACCCAAGTTGTTATCAGCGCTCAGTTCAGAAGCCTGCATCTCTCATGGTATAGGGTTGCATGAGTGCGTGTGGCATGGGCAGCTTACACATCTGGGCAGGCACCATCAATGCTGAAAGATTTATCCAAGTTCTAGAACAACATATGCTCCCATCCAAACGTCATCTCTTTCAGGGAAGACCTTGCATTTTCCAACATGACAAAGCCAGACCACATACGGCATCAATTACAACATCATGGCTGAGTAGAAGAAGGATTCATGTACTGAAATGGCCAGCCTGCAGTCCAGATCTTTCACCCATAGAAAACATTTGGCACATCATAAAGAGGAAGATGCGACAAAGAAAACCTATGACAGTTGTTACTTTTTAAAAGTTACTTTTTAAAAGTTACTTTTAAAAAGTAACTTACTCAACTCTGAGCAGCAGGCATACAGTAGCCTCTGCGCTTCTTCTGCACAAGGACAACACCCTTTTTATCAGCTGCAGGCTCAACACCCACAGTCTTCTTGTGCACCAGCCCATTAGAACGGAAGGAGTTTCTTGACTTTAGGTTGTTAGGCTCAGTGATATATGTCTGTCCATTCCTCTTGATAAGGAAACTGTTTCTAATGGTCATCCACTGCAGATGAGACGACATGTTGACAAACCTTTCAGCGAAGGACGATGTCCCCCTTTTGTTTGTGGAGAAATGTTCTGATGAAAGACATTTGACTGAACATTCTGATGACCTTTGAATCCAACTGGAGCGGAAATGTTTCCATCTTTCTAGCTAGTCACTTTTAATTATCAGCACATTCACATCTCAACATTCTGTGTGGGGTAGCTTCTAATTATTCAAATTACAGAAGGAAATTAGCAGAGTTTGTACATATATAAGTGTGGGTCTGATATTACTTGACCTGTCATCGGCACACTGAGTTTTGGAATATTCAGGAGAATTTACAGACGAGCTGAGCATCAGAGACAGCGTGTATGAGAGTGACTCGTCCGCTCGCACTCTCGAGAATTATTTTATCAACCCCACCCAAATCGATCACCCTCCCACACCCCTGGCTGTTCCCTCACACGACGTCCATCACTTCCCCCTAGTGGGCACGCGGTGCGACAGCCTAAGTCTTCCCCCCTGGCCTGGACGGTCAAGGACAAAGGGTGCAACTAAACCCTGGGTGAATCAGCGTTGGGTGAATCACAAGGACGGGGAGATTCTGTCTGGTCATGGCCTCTGTTTTTCTGCTCCACACCGGCCTTAGAAGGTCTCTGACAGGAAGTGAGGTATGCTGGGTTGGGAGTGGTAATGCCACAGGGCTTATGGGTAAAGAATAGGTTGCATTGTGTCTTTTGTCAACGAGGGGATTTGGGGCCACTGTGGACGCAGTCTGCCGGAAGGTGATGCGGCTAGTTGGACGCCTCTATGGGGGAAGGATAGATAGACGAATAAAAGGTTGGCACAGACAACGATGGAGAGAAGGTTGGGCACAGAGTGGGGGGCTGAGGGTAAGGGGGGCTGTGCCAGGGTGAGGGTGACAGACAGGTGAGTGGGGCATATTCATGCTGGATCCACCACTCACATCTGTAGTCGCCACAAGCATGTGTGTGAGTGTGTGAACTCGTCTGCAATTGTTGTTCAAGTTTCAAGCTTCCAAGCTTGTCTTGGTCACAGTCCATAACAGATGTGTTTGCTGGTGTAGTGAAAACACTCACAGGAATACTATACAGTTAAAGTTACACAATATGAATGAGAACAGAATGCCCACACAAGCAAAAAGTACTAATACAATTAAATGCAAATAAAAGGTATTGTAGTCTAGAGCATGCCAAGCCACTGTCTTCAATGGCTTCTAGTACTTCTGCAGAGTTGGTCTTGCTTTCCAACTTATGTATGTTTTGTTCAACATACCTGTCTCTCTAGCCTCTACTTCTTACTGTTGTCATTTAAAATAATAAAAAATACCCCCGCCAATTTAAAAAAAAATTAGTAAACATGAAATACAGTATACACATGCATTAACCACATTGAATAAGGTATAGTCCAGTGTACATTATATGTATGTATGCCTTGAGTGTAAGTAAGACTCAACAATGGCGTTAAGTTTGCAGATAGGATATATTAGTTTAACAGGCCTATGTTTATTTGTTGTAACAGTCGCTCCCTACTGGTGAGCTTGAGTCGATGCTTCCCAGCAACCAACTCCATTTTGTGTTGTGGTTGTGTTTCTGTTTCCTGGACCTTTCATTCACATGACTGTCATTAACCAATAGATCACCTTTATCCAACAGGCAACTGCACACAGCTGTTCCTGTTTAGTCATTAGTCTCTGTATTTAAGTTATTGGTTTCGTATGGTATTTTGTCATTCATTGGTCATACGTTACTTTGTTCCTCATAGCTATTTGATTTGTACTGGTATTTTTGGAATTAAACTCAGTTTTATTTAAGTACTCCTTGCTTTTTGTATCCTTTACTCCCTGCTATATAACATTTGTAATGAGGGTACTTGGTTGGGATGTTGTTATATAAGGTAAAAACAAGAAACAAAAAGTAATGTATTGTACAGGAGATTTTAACCGTCCATAAAAAAAACAGTGTGACAGCTTTGGTTGTAGAACTTTCTTGTTCTGTTTGACGGTAGAGCCATTTGACCCGGGAAGCTCAGGTAATTTCTTTGTGGCATTTCTCTGGCTCTGTGTGTAGTACATACCCTGAAGAGCAGCCAGCATCCTGTTTGTACTGAGCTCACCCCAGCCAAGATTTTGCATAATATAGGCTGTGATATACCTCCTCTCGTTGCACTGTCAAACATTTGCAGCTATGTATTGAAGGTGCTGTGCTCCCTTGTAATATTCACCTCCACAATATAAATAGAGGGGTGGCAGGGATACATGCCAATGTCCATAAGGGGTGACAGGTTCTGTAAGATATAGACAATGAGAGGTGAGTGAACTTCACAGCACGTGATCTTCCAGTTAACCTACCGATATCCCACACATCAAAACACATAGCAATTCTGCAGCACTGGCACACATGAACTTACATGCACCCTCTTACCCATACAAGTACACCAGGATTACACGGAATGACTCCGGTCTGCTGGTAGTATTGTTCACTAATTACCGTGCGGGTGATGCTGGTGTGTATTCTTTAGCACAGTGTCACATGGTCAGGCCACTTCAGGTCCCCAATGATGCGCACTACAAGGAACTGTATGTTTTATTTGACCAGCCTACAGTCTCTGTTTTGCGCACGTGCGTGTATGTGTATACACTCAGTTCCAGCATAAATTCCTAAGTGTGTTTTTTTCTAACCAACCCCTCGCACTTTCCCTAGGGAATGCAAAAACTACACTAGATAAACTACATTCTTCTGCAGCAGCCCTCTTGTACAGATAGCAGATTCTTTAGTTGCCTTTGGGTGAGATTCAATGATCGGTAAGGAATACATCCAGATGGCATGCTGGGGAGGGTGGGGGGGGGCTCACCTGGGGCAATGTAGTTCCTAGAGAAGCAGGAGAAGAGCGAAGGAAAGTGAGAACGTGTGTAAAAAAAGAGAGAGGTAAAATGGTGGTAGGGGGTGAGAAATAGAACAGGGGAAAAAGACGGGTAAGCATGATGGAGAATGTGTGAGGGAGAGAGAGGCAAGGAGAGAAAGAAAGAGAGAAAAAGAGAGAGAAATAGGGAGAAATAGCGAGAAATAGTGAGAAAGAGAGAGAGAAAGAGAGAGAAAGAGAGAGAAAGAGAGAGAAAGAGAGAGAAAGAGAAAGAGAGAGAGTGCAATGAGTTTCTGTGTGAAACCGGGGCGGCAGCTTCACAGAGCGTCTGGCTGACCCATGAGGTGAAAAACATTGTTGTTCTGTCCCTGAGCAAGGCAGTTCACACTAATTGGTCCCAGGATGTTGCTTTTTAATGAGAATGTGTTTTCTGTCAACTTATCCATTAAAAATGACATTCACTAAGCCCTATGTCTTAGTCAAAACCATGTGTCGAACTCATTAATTAAGGTCATTCATTTGTTAGGTTGTAACAAAGAAAAATTCCCAAATAGGTTATTTTGACATAACCCAAATGTAAAGTTAACATACTCCTGCCATTATTAAAATCATGCCCGACTCTGTATAATGTTAGAATCTTTATGTCACCTACAGTACATCATTTGTTTTATTAACACGTTAAGAAGAACAACATTCCATGTTTCACCTAAACAACTTCCATTCATTTCAGACTAACAAACATAGGTAACATAGTGGAAGACTTCTGTTTGAGTTGTCATAATGATTTCCAGAGGTTCTACAAAAATTATAATTCTCTTTCATGCATTTAAAGTAAATGTTTGTCTTTCTGAACAGACTGGAATGTAAATGGAAATGACCCCAAGTAACTTATACTCAGCGGTTATAGCTATGTTATAGTGAGACAAATGGCTTAGTGAGACAAATGTTTTACACCGTGTTCCAAATTATAATGCAAATAATACTTTACACAGATTTTCCTAAATAGTCGATGCAAATGACAGTCAGTATCATTTTCAAGTCACCAACCGTTAGAGTTTAAGTTTAACTTCATTGAACAAACCGCCCAATGAAAGCCATATTTTTTCAAAAGTAAAAAACTCAAAAAGCACTGTTCCAAATTATTATGCACAACAGAGTGTCTAAACATTTTATAGGTTGTGAAGAACTGAAAATGGTCATTTGTTAAATTTGCAGCATTAGGAGGTTATATTTACTGAAATCAAAAGCTATTCTAATCAATCACATCTTAACAGGGCAAGTTACATGTTAACGTAAGACATCTTCTTTGATATCACCCTCAGAATTCTTGACTTCTTGTGAGTTTATGGAGAGTTTATGCCGGTGCTAAATTTGGTTTGGAACAAAAACAATGGAATTGCGGCTCGCAGGAACATGGAATGAGTATCGCTGCTCTAGTTCAAATTAGTTAAAATTGTGTGACTGTATCACGAAAAGAAATGCAGTGAGACTGCGTTAGTTAGTAACCTCATGCCTTAACCGTGAATGTTGTAATATAATTAATTTGAACCAGATTGTGATTGGAAGTCTATGGAATATGTGTTCCGGGGCATTACGGTTTGCGAAAACGGGAACCCCCACCAGCATGAGAACGCCCATTTGTGGCTGCATTTGGATGATATTGGAACTGCCTCCCACCCTCATAGATCTTTTGCTTGAGGATGCTCCAATGCAGCCAATGACACAAAAGTATTCTTTGCAGCAAGAGATGGTGCATTGCCATCAGAGTTGGTTAACAAGTTACTTCTACATTTGTTAAAAGTATTTTGATTACTGTAATCAATACAAACAATTGTAAAAGTAACTTTTAAAAAGTAACTTACCCACCTGATTGTCATGCATGAAGATGATTTTGCTATGGAAGGCACGGATCTTCTTTTTGTACCATGGAAGAAAGTGGTCAGTCAGAAACTCTATATACTTTGCCAAGGTCATTTTAACACCTTCAGGGACTCTAAAGAGGCCTACCAGCTCTCTCCCCATGATTCTGGCCCAAAACATGACTCTGCCACCTCCTTGCTGATGTTGCAGCCTTATTGGGACATGGTGGCCATCCACCAACCATCCACTACTCCATCCATCTGGACCATCCAGGGTTGCACGGCACTCATCAGTAAACAAGACTGTATGAAAATTACTCTTTATGTATTTCTGGGCCCACGGCAACAATTTCTGCTTGTGAGCATTGGTTAGGAGTGGTTGAATAGTACGTTTATGCACAACTGCAAGCCTCTGGAGGATCCTACACCTTGAGGTTCACGGGACTCCAGAGGCACCAGCCGCTTCAAATACCCGTTTGCTGCTTTTTAATAGCATTTTAGCAGCTGCTCTCTTAATCTGATGAATTTGTCTGGCAGTAACCTTCCTCACTATTCTTTTATCTGCATGAACCTGTCTGTACTCAATCAGCCACAAATCTCTTCACAGTACAATCACGCTTAAAGAGCAATGTGCAGGTTGAATTGATAACTTAATTAATACTTAATGTTGTCGGAAGAGGTCTTTTAAAAACACATATGTAGGAATTGCTATGTTACACAAAACCTAAAGCAGGATTTGATGAAAATGTGCCCGTTATAAGCCAGGCTCTGTCCGGCTAGCAACGCGACATATGATGTCGGCAGAGGCAAATATTAACTTGCGCTCTGCACTCTCATTGTGGTTGTCGATGTAGTTAGAGCAAAATATAGAGAACGTTTTACAGTAGCCATAATTGTAAGAGCTTGGTTTCGTCATCACTGTCCATAGTAATTGGAGCATGAACTTGACCAGACTACCTCGCGTTACGTCACTTCCGGTCTTTGATTTATAGATGCAGATGTTATTTTTAATCACATTTTTCTCTCTAAATTTCGTTTTTGGCAGTTATCTATTTCACCAATCTAGTTGTTTATCATTAATGTACACTATGCTATATTGAGTTGTCCAACCTGCCTGCAAGTTCATGAAATATCTAATGTTTTCATACCTCGTCCAAGGCTTTGCACTATTTGATGCTTTTTCAGGAGAGAGATCATTTTTCTTTCCCATATTGCTTGAAACCTGTTGCCTGCTTAATAATGTGGAACTTCCTTCTTAAGTAGTTTTACTTTAATTGGGCTCACCTGGCAAACTAAATATCACAGGTGTCTGAGATTGATTTCAGTGATCCAAAGAGCCTGGAGACACAATACCATCCAGGAGTTTGATTGAAAAACAAAATACTTAATGTTTATGACACTTTATTTAAATTTGCATAATCATTTGGAACGCAGTATAAATTCGAGAAAATCTATCCACATTTTTTTAAAAGAAGGGGGAGGCCATGTCCTTAATCGTGTTATTCTCTCCCTCTTTAGTTAGGGTTGTTTCTCTCTAAAGCCGTTATCTGTTATCTGTTCTTTCCACTTTTCTGATTCCATGATGTCTTTATTCTTGTCTATTCCTGTGTGGTCTTTTCAAAACTGTGGAGAAATCTAACCTTGAACTCACCTGAACTATCACTCATTTTCCCTCAACTCTCTCCCTCTCTCCCTCACCCCCTTGTCCCTCACCCCCCAGTGCTCCCCCTCTCCCTCCTGCAGTAAGAGTCCAGTTATCTTTCTCTTCAACCATGTGAAGTAAAAACAAAATCATGTTTAGTGTTTAACATATCTCGCCTTCCTCCTCACACAATCTCCGGTGTCAAGGCTGTTGTGTCCCTTTATTTTGGTAGTTTTCCTTTTGCGGTCAAACTACCTCTTTGCAGATAATTGTTAAACATACACATACATCTAAATGCAATAAAAAATGTGAAGAGAAAAAACAAATTCACTAACTGACCTTGTGTCCCGTCTACCATAATAGGCATGGAGAGATGCCTCTCAAAAAAGCTTTTGTAACGTTAGGTCAAACCATGGCCTCAACTTTACTGTGTAAGGTAATACTATGGTATATCAGTCCGGTCATGATATTATCTGGACATAGGTTCGGTTGTGCAGAAAGAATGAGGAGGTTATGTCACACTAGTTGCCAAAGATTGTTGCAGCACTTAACAAGCACATTTACAGTGACCTCTTTTCTAACACAGCGAGAGAAAATGTTCGTATTCATGTGCGAAACAGAGACATACAGAGAGACTGATAGATACATACGTATAACAGACAGACAGAGAGACTGGTAGATATATAAGTATAACAGACAGACAGAGAGACTGATAGATACATAGGTATAACAGACAGACAGAGAGACTGGTAGATACATAGGTATAACAGACAGACAGAGAGACTGATAGATACATATGCAGGCAGGCAGACAGAGAGACTGGTAGATATATAGGTAAAACAGACAGACAGAGAGACTGGTAGATATATAGGTATAACAGACAGACAGAGAGACTGATAGATACATAGGTATAACAGACAGACAGAGAGACTGGTAGATACATATGCAGGCAGGCAGACAGAGAGACTGGTAGATATATAGGTAAAACAGACAGACAGAGA
>JACXGM010035072.1:0-11799 GCA_016801145.1 Umbra pygmaea | reverse complement strand
CTATCATATTGTATAATATAATTCATAATGTCAATCCTAAATACTGTCAGATTGTATAATATTACACATACTGTCAATCATAAATACTATTGATGAGTATAATATAATACATATTGTAAATCATAAATATTATCATAGTGTATAATGTAATACACATTGTCAATCATAAATACTATCAGAGTGTATAATATAATACACAATGTAAATCATAAATACTATTATAGTGTATAATATAATACACACTGTCAATCATAAATACTGTCATATTGTACAATATTACACATACTGTCAATCATAAATACTATCATGGTGTATAATATAATACATATTGTAAATCATAAATACTATCATAGTGTATAATATAATACACACTGTCAATCATAAATTCTCTCATATTCTATAATATTACACATACTGTCAATCATAACTACTATCATAGTGTATAATATAATACATACTGTCAATCATAAATACTATCATAGTGTATAATATAATCCACACTGTAAAATCATAAATACAATCATAGTGTATAATATAATATGCACGGTAAATCATGAATACTATCATAGTGTATAATATAATCCACACTGTAAATCACAAATACTATAATAGTGTATAATATAATGCATACTGTAAATTATAAATACTATCATAGTGTATAATATAATACATACTGTAGATCATAAATACTATTAAAGTGTATAATATAATACATTCTGTAAATCATATATACTAACAGAAACAGCCCTGACATCTGAGAAGATACTAACAAACCATGTTAGCTGTGTTGAGCTGTGTTGAGCTGTGTTGAGCTGTGTTGAGCTGTGATGAGGTGTAACATCAGATGCTAGAAACTGTTACAATAAAATGAAATTGAGAAATTTCCATGATCAATATTCCCTTTCTAAAACTATCATAGATTTGTTCATACAGTAGCCAAGTCAATTAGAATAAAGTATGTGTATGCTAAGAGCCCCCCTCTATGGGGACTAATTGGGGACTAATTCCAAAACGCTGACCCTGTCTTCTTTCTGGTGGCCTGTTAGCAACTGGAAAAAATCCAGCAGACCACTTCAGTAACCCAACAAATGACATGCAACAATTACTGTAATATAATACAGTCCACTGAAGTCCTTCAGAGACGATTATGTCATGCCATTTTAACACAATTGAAAATACACTATTAATATCATCAGTATAATAAATACACCACTGAATTAATGAGAATGTTGCTAACTTGATGCTTTGATGTAGCATTACAGAAATAAACATTCAACAGATGTAACAACTGTCTGTGTTTTGAACAAAGGGCCAGGCCGGTGTATTTGAGGGGTTTTACAGGTGTTTATTAATGGTTCATCTCTAAAGACATTGTTATAAAACTGCACAAAATTATCTGACAGGGACAGCTATAACACCATGGCAAGGCAAAGACCTGGGTTTGGCATACCTACTGTATAAAGTGCACTACATCATTTTTTACAATGGACCTGCTGGGGGTAGGTGTGGTGAGAGGTGGGCAAGGTGCGCTCAGACAGTTGTAGTGGCAGATAATTTAGCATGTTAGGTCTAGTACATGATCCTCACAGAAAATGACTAACACATTTATAAAACTGTGCAGAATTAAAACATTGCACATGATACATTATTCTTTAGCATGTCTTAGACTCCAGTAAACAGAATGGATTCAAACATGCATTTATACACACCAAAACCATTTTCATCTGAGCTGTCACCAATCTCCTTTTTACATGAATTTTCTGAAATTTTAATGCTATAAAACCAACATACATATTAGGATAGTTTAATTGCTTGCTTTTAATAACATAAACACAATGACATACATTTTCAGACACCATAAAAACAAAGAGCTCACAAAGTGTTGATTAATTATGCTGTTTTTACTTTTCAATCATTTATTATTTGACTTTGTAAACATTTAGCTTGTCTTTAATACAAGGCAATGTCACTGACCTGTAGGCTTTCCAGAACACCTTCCCACTGTCCCCACAATGCACGTGTTGCTTCCAGGCTCCTATTTAGCTTCAGGCCTATTGAACAGTGCTAATTACTGCAGTTGATTTTGTGTGGAAGTGATATCTGGCCTGGCGTTCTAAGATGTCTGCTGTAATCATGTTGTGCTCATTATGACCAACCGTCTCATCAAGATGTTACTTTGACCTGTCTGACAGTTCCAACTCATAATCTAGAGGCTACATTTCCCATGTCAGGGTAGGTTTTTAATCTTAAACTATCATGCGGCACATTGCTTATAGGGTTCAGGTGCAACCCGCTGTCCACTGCATCATTATCCTGGGCCAAGTTGGTCTGTAACCTGAGTCCCTGAAACAACAGTGTAGTAATCCCCGTACTGTATGGACCTGCAGACCAACAATGGCTTCCTTTCTTTTCGCTGATGCCTCCACCATTCCTTTGATGGGTCTAGGAGATGGCCGACCGCCTCAGGATATTTTCTGCCCGTTCTCAAAGCTCAATGGCTGGTTTGTCCTGCCTGTTTGTTTTCAACTAATTGGCTGAAGATGTAATACGTTAGTGATGATGTACGCTGAACACCGCTGACCCCGGCCTAAAGAAATATTATGTCACACTAAACTCTGCCAGCACAGGATTTATCAATTTAAATATTTATATGGCTATAAGCTCCTGGTTTCAAGTGTTTGGGTCAAAACGTTCGCGGGAGGTCAGAGACGCCGGTAATCACTATGCAAGACATTCATGACCTGCCACTCAGGACTTTCACTACAGACTAACTACAGACTAACTACAGACTAACTACAGACTAACTACAGACTAACTACAGACTAACTACAGACTAAACAGATGGAACTGTCTGGTGTAGAAATAATATATCTGTAGCAAATATAAATAGGAACAACTTTGCATGTAAGTCTGGGAATAATGTTTACAACCAGCAAATATGGATTATCAAAGTACACATTTATATATATATTTTATTTATTTTATTTATTTAATACTAGATACACAGTCAGGTCCATAAATATTTGACATTGACCGATTTCTTAAAATACACTATATATTTGTTTCTAGTTAGATATTGTGGATTATCAATTTTTCTATTCTACTATTGTATGTGTTTTGTATTATTAAAGAAAAGGTTTTCACTGGATCTTTTATTCTAGTTCCTAATGCTTACTAGTCGTAAAACATCCTTTTTATATTTTTATGTAGTTTTCAAAAATGTTACATAGCGTAGGTTTTAACATTAGTAAGGTCATGCCTAACCATAAGCCTAAAGTTAACCGTGAACATTAGAATATAATTTGAATCACTATGGAATGTATGGAATGTCTGGAATGTTCTGTGATTGCAAGAATCCTAGTTTGAATCCGCCACAATGAAACATGAAGGTGCAACGTAAGAGAAGGATTAACGCCTCAGTCACAAGGGGGAAAGCCAGCACCCAGAAGTTGAAGCTCCTATGGGGAGATTCTGAGGCTACAGTACCAAGACACCACCTTCCGTTAGCATTTCATAGACTCCCATTAATTTTGGTGTCACATTGAGAGCAAATAAATTAACATCTGAAGCATTTAAGGACTATTTGTCCATTGTTTATTTCTAAATTAACACAACAATGTATATAAGGCTCTATTACCTTATATCTCACGTTGTGATCCTGTAGCATCCGTTTTTGTAAAAATAGGCTAACGATTTTGTCATAACCACGCAAATTTCTGTCGCACAGACAAAATAAATAATCAGAATACTTACCAAACGTTGCTCCTACGCTCATGGACAACTCCTACTCACGCTCTCCTTCCTCTGCAAGAAGCAAGATTTGGAAGGATTCAGCTATGAGAAGAATTACAACTTTCAGACAGGTTGCTCACGTCACATCTGCGTCGTCACGCTCAGCTTGAAACTGCGCAGTACGCTCGGCTATCACTGAAAAAGTGCTTCTAATTGACTTCACTTGGATTCTGTCGAAATGTATGGAGTCGATTCATCCATTTTATATACTGTCATTACTCATTCACATCGAATGTAAGTTTGATTCACGCAATCTCATTGAAAAACATCCCAGTCTGTAGCGCATGAAAAGAGAGCCCTGTCGTTTGAGATCACATTCATTTTTGAAAATTGTAAAATATGACACTTCCATTCAGGAGAGGAGAACTATATTGTTTTAGAATATAATAAAGCATTTTTGCTGGATTACTTTTCTTTAAACTTGTTTTAAAAACTTGAAGCACATCAGCTAGCCTGCTAACTCCCGGTTCAGCTAGCCTGCTAACTCCCGGTTCAGCTAGCCTGCTAACTCCCGGTTCAGCTAGCCTGCTAACATCAGCTAGCCTGCTAACATCAGCTACCCTGCTAACTCCCAGTTGTCTTGAAATACTTCACCAGTGCTGAAACTGAATAATAGTTTGAAAAATGTGAAAGTATGTGACGTCATTGAAATGAATGACATGCGGCGCAGCAAAAGAGAGTGAAAAATGTAAATGTTTGTATAAATAGTGTAATAATAAAACATGCCACTGAAATGTTAAAAAGATGTACGGTTGTCCATTCCTGTTAAGTCCTTCCTGTTTGGCCTGTGGAAGAGCTACAGTAAGTCATTGTGTAATTAATTTAGAACACATCTACACGTATATCCATCTAATATTATAAAGGAGAAATAGTAGTTAAATATTATCACATACTGTATGTTGTGATACATTTTTTTTAACCTTCGTATGAACAGCACTGTTAAAAAATATATATATATAACTCTGAGGTCCCTTGACTATCATAGTGTTTATCCTTTACCTTCACAGATTTAATACTCATCATTGCTTCATTTACCAGAGTTTATATAAACCAAGTTGTCTGGACCTCTTTAAAGACCAGTAGACTACTGCACTACTCTCTGTTTGTCTTTAAAGACTCATAGACTATTGCACTACTCTTTATTTGTTTATATGCCCTTCTTCACAACTTACTTTTGGAACTTAGAGCTTCAGATAACAGGGTTGGTTAAAGAAGAAATTATATAATTTGTCTTATGTTCCTAAATCGCTTGAAGTAATTATTTGACAGTCTCCCTCATCAGGCAGCTCTCTCACTCAGGGAGAACAGGGTCAAGGTAGCGTGGGTGCTGCGGCATAAGGTTATATGGATCTGTGAAGGCATAAAGTTATATGGCTCTGTCCACACTAATTTCGTCATTGTTCCCCTTTAATGTGTTTATTTCATTGTTTAAATTTGACCTAGGTTTCAGTCAGCTCATCAGGCAGCTCTCTCACTCAGGGAGAACAGGGTCGATGTAGCGTGAGTGCAGCGGCATAAGGTTATATGGCTCTATGAAATAATTAATATTTGTATGAAAAAAAAAAGTTATTTCACAAAGGAAACTCAAGACCTAGTTGGTGAATTATCAAGAATCTTAAACTATTTTTATTCATCATATGAACATATAAAGGATTTGATTAGCTGGCTGATAATGGTTACACTTTTATTTTAAGGTAAAAAACTTCTGTGAATATTTACAGGTGTGGATACATATTAAGAATAACATAGACTGTATTTTCATATCAACACTTGTTTGCCATTTATAACCGGAGATTCCCAAAAAAGTCGGAGCATCCTTCATAAAAACATATTACATGTACATTTAAGTCTTGCAGCATTGCAGCAAAATTCACCTAGCACTATTTTAGTATAAACGCAGCCTAGCGGGCACTGTCCACAACACATTTTAAAGATGAATTTCATCTAGTGAATATATGTTTGTATTTTTTTCCCTATTAGCACTGCTCATCCAACACAGAAGCCTTTAGTCAGATCATGCACAGAATGAGTATGTTCACCAACTATACTTCCAAGATTGAATTTACAGGTAATCGATCTGCACACAAGGAGTGACTGGAGAGCAACATAACAGGATAGATAATTTCATTTATCTAACCCAAATCCCGGGCAGCGCTATTCCAATCTCCTATTTAGTCCCAATTGAGTCACTTGACTGTGCGCAGGGCATTTTAGGATACCTGGCAGCACAAAGCTGCCGTTAAAGGCGCATGAAGATAGGACCCTATAACTGGCACTTTTTGCAATGGAGATATTTTAGGAAGTCCTTTAATTTGCAATTATTCCCCCCATAAATATGAGTGGAAAGTCATTCTTTATTGAAAATGTTACTACTCAGTATGAGCATTGGATTGGTATTAGCTAATAATACGTTGTCATCAGCAAAAATGTGTATTGATATACTCTGGCTAGATATGAGAAACGGTAAATGTAAACTTCATGCAATTTATTTGGGACAGTTAAACATACACACCCACAAGCAGCGGCCCGCAAACTAACCTTCAGAAACCACTATTCTGGCTGCACTCCCCAGACACATCCTGGTGCCTGCTAGAAGTTCTTTCCTGCTCCTCCTCCTCTCTTCCTGCCTTATTATGCTCCGCTGTCCCAACATCTCCCTCTCTTTACTCAGACAACCCTGTAGTATTGTCCACACTAAAAATTTGGTACCAGTTTCGGCGACATTTTAATTTCTCCTCTACATCCATTTTGGGCCCTATTAATAGAAACCACATATTTACTCCATCTGTGGTCGACGGTGGTTTTACTCTCTGGGAAAAGAATGGCATTAAAACGTTCAATGATCTTTATGAAAATTGAGTTTTTTCTAGTTTTCCTAACCTGGCGGTTAAACACACTTTCCCCGGGATGGGTAGCAAGGGGTGGGAGGGTGGCTCAGGGATTATGTTGGGGGGTGAAACTCATAAAAATGTATTATATATTGTAAGTAACAGTATCCTTACTGTTCTCGTTTTTTCTGTTGAAATTTTCATAAATAAAATAATAAAAATACAATAAAAAAGTAACATTTTGTTTTTCGTCAGCATCCCAATTAATATCAGTTAGCTAGCTAAATTAGTCTTCCCTTTCATCTAAAATCGTCACATCTGCAAACAAGATGTGTGCACCCGTAACGGCACATTCGATGACACAAATCAGATCTTCACAAACCAATGGGTGACGTCACACATGTTACATCCAGTGATATATAAGGTCTATGAACCTTATCCACAAACTGTTGATCATCTGCTTTCATACTGGATTTTTTATGTATTTACATTCCTGTAAGCAAATAGTGTAAGCAATTAGCTACAGATAATTTCTCGATTTTGCCTTACATTTTTCAAAACGTTTTTTCAAACAACCATAAAATAGAATATTAGTTAATGGAACAAACGTTACTTGTTCAAACCAAGGACATTACATGCTCACTTACACAAGTCCTGTGATTGGACAGTCTGACACGACTGAATGAAATCTGAACTTTTCTTTCGACCCTTGCCACCAACAAATAACCCAGATATCCTTTGCATTGAAATGAAATGAGCCATCGCCCGAAACAACAAGTGTGTGTATGTACCGTAAGGATTCTTACAGTGAGGAATGTGTTTTGTTTTTAACTGACTGTGTATGTGTATGTGTTTTGTAGTGATGGGCAAACCATCCTTCATTGCTGTTCTACTAAAAGCAAAACATGCTCCAAGCACTTTCTTTTTCAAAATATAGGTCCTTGCTGGAATACGTAAAATTTCAATGTGGCTTTAATTTTTAAAAAGAAAATCAGATTTAGTGCTGCCAGCATTATGTGCCACTGCTAGGGCTCAGCAATGAAGGATTGTTTGCCCATCACTCGTATTTTGCATGTATAGTATTTATTTGTGTTTATTTATTACACTGACAATGTTCATACAAAACTAGAGAATTTGTTGTTTGTTTAAATAAAGTTAAATAAAAATAACAAACAAATCTTATTTGTTAACTACTATTAAAATAAATGCTTGTTCATATTTATTAATTTTTTACTGTAAGCACCAATTAATTGGTTCCAAAATAATACACTTTAGGTTTACTGCTTTTTCGGCTTGAGAGTCAAATTGAGTCAATCTCCTTTGTCGTCTCTGTTGACAGTGTCATACTCTGTCAAAGATGGGTGGGGCTAAGGCTTAGGAGGGTGGGGCTAAGGCTTAGGAGGGTGGGGCTTAGGCTTAAGAGGGTGGGGTTAAGGCTTAGGAGGGTGGGGCTAAGGCTTAGGAGAGTTGAACGATCTAGAATGCGCAGTACCAAAGGATACCTCTGTTGCGGTGAGATTTTTAGGTAATCTTTAAGGGGCAAATTCTCTGAACTGCATGATATACCACCTGACAGCTCTGAGTCTGTACTAAAAAATAAATAATTGCATGTTTGTGGGTGTGTCATGGAATGTCCTTCAAGTCGTATTAGGCTAGCTGCGTGAGCACTTCACTCAGAAACCAGACCAGCCCATTGACCTACATGTGAAGAATCTCCCGTTTGCCCCAGTTGGGTGAAGAATCTCCCGTTTGCCCCAGTTGGGTGAAGAATCTCCCGTTTGCCCCAGTCGGGATCTTTCAAAGTCTTCTTGTCCGCTACTTCTGGAGGTGGCGTGGAATTCAAGAGAGACCCAGTTTACAAACTACATTTGTGTCTCATCTCGAGAGGACTCAAAAATATGGCAGAAATCTATCGGAATGTAAATGAGACCTTACAGCGAGTACAGGGACAACCTCCCTGGTGCAACTATGGGTAAAGTGCCTTGCCCCAAGACACAATGACATTTGGCACAGTCAGGAATCAAACAATTTTTGACAAAATCTTTAAATTAAAGATAAAATATACACTTAAAGCACATCTTGATTTTTTTCTGTCAATTTTGATGGTATACAGATCTGTGTCACTATCCAAATGTTTTTTAACCTGACTGTGCTCACAATTGTCTCATGATTGAAAAATTTGATAACCTGTGTAGAGGACTCACTTTCAGTGGCCTGGCCCCTCTCCCTATAAAACCTGTTAGTATTAAGATAAATACTGCGGTGCTGTTCAATAATGAATGTGTTTGTCCTGGAGACCTATAGTAGCCATGGACACCTCTGTTCCACACAGTTCCACAGCATGTCCCTTCTCAGGGTTCCACAGCATGTTCCACAGCATGTCCCTTCTCAGGGTTCCACAGCATGTTCCACAGCATGTCCCTTCTCAGGGTTCCACAGCATGTTCCACAGCATGTCCCTTCTCAGGGTTCCACACAGTTCCACAGCATGTCCGTTCTCAGGGTTCCACACAGTTCCACAGCATGTCCCTTCTCAGGGTTCTTATTTTCCTGTGAAAAGTCCTTTATTGTGTGAACGATAGACAGCACACTGAGCCAAAAAGCCATTTCACCTGCATTAATACACAATGAATTATTTATATAACCCAATTATTTGGTATCATTTATGCAAAGAGTGTCATACCAGGCATACATAAAGCATTACGGATGTTTAACCCACAGAGAATGGAGACCGGAGGAGAGATTGTAAGGTCACAGCTGACAGTCAAGATGCATTCTCTTGTTTTGTTTCTCCATCAGGACTGAACTGT
This sequence comes from Umbra pygmaea, assembly GCA_016801145.1. NCBI lineage: Eukaryota > Metazoa > Chordata > Actinopteri > Esociformes > Umbridae > Umbra > Umbra pygmaea. The sequence goes on along the minus strand of JACXGM010035072.1, from coordinate 2,370 downwards.
TCTGATGAGCATCACATTTCTATATCAGCTCTCTTCCTGTACATGGCTGTTGTTGGTATCTCAAAGATTGTTTTTTTTCTGTCAACCTTTCAATGTATGTATCACTAATGAGATATAGTTGAGAAAAGAATATAGGAAGTGCAGCTTCCGTATACTAACATTTCTTCAGGTTTTTCTTACAGAATGTTCCTCGCATTTTGTGCATTTACATCCAAATAGAAGTTGACGTTTCACACATCCTTTTTTTCACCATTTGGACTAACGTAATATTGCAGGGTTATTCGGGTGAAGAAGATCCAGAGGGATAGATGCTACTTCCTGGTTCATCACTGTCTTCTCTCTAATCTTGCCTTAGCAGGATGTCTTCTAACAGAGATGAGCAGTAGCTGCCTAACCTGACCTTCAACAAAAGCTACCCAAGATGCACCACAGCATGGCCAGTACTGGACTGTTCATATGAGTCAGTCTAAATCAAAACTGAATCTCTAGGGCTTTAATCAGAGACTGAGATTGCAATGAAGCAGATACAATACTTTAAGCAGAAAGAAATCATAAACATTCCAAGTTTTTCCATGTAACAATCTCCAATAGAATTAGTACCATACATTAAATGTCCCCTATTGTATACTCTCTCATTGCTTATATGTAGCTAAGCCGGGTCAGTTCCTGGATGGAAAACCAATGCTGCTGGACGTGGTGTTGGATGACCAGTAGGGTGAAATCTCCCTCTTCTCTAAAGATCATTCTCAATGCCCCAGGGTAGTGAAGGGGACATCTGCTCATTCATATGGAATGTTATTGGTCAATGCTAATTAGTGTCCTGACTCTCTGTGACTATTTAGATTGAAAATGTTGTCAAAAAGATAATGATTTCCATACTGTTACTTTTTACATTGTTATGTCAGGAGATGGCATCGTGATGTTGTGTGTGCATGATGGACTATCGTGTGAGACAACCCTAGATGGATGCATGCACACATAGCATAGAAACCAGCCCAATGACCTGGAAGATATGAAGTGGGCCAACCATGATTGTGTTGGAACTGAGACATGTTCTCAAGACAAATAACACGTTTAAGGTAACTAGCTAGGTACTTTAGCTATATAATTACGGTAGTAGTGGAAGTGTAGGTCTATACAACCGTGATATTCTGCAAGTGTGACGTTCGCTCCCGGAAGCCCTCTTTGCCCTTTGAACACGTGACAAATTTCACCCCAATACACATTTCTCGAGATGTTCCTGAACAATTACAATTAGATTTTGCAAAGATACAGGTGGGCTCTTTCAAACATATGTCACATGCTACCTCGGGAGGCCACGTGAAACGTAATGGCTATTCTATAAAGACTAAGAACTTTACACAATGAAATGTTATCTTGCCTCGTGCTTCTACGTAGATGTACAGTATATGTGGCTGAAAGCTCTAAGTAATGTAAACAGCACTCTGGGGGTACTGAAGGTCTCATAGACTTCATAACGTCATGGAAACCTAATCATCCCCAGATTTCAATTGGCTCTTTCATCCCCTCTCCTCCCCCTTCTACTCCCCCTCTCCTCCCCCTCCTACTCCCCAGGCCGTTGCTGCAAGTAACAACATGTTCTCAGTCAACTTGCCTGGAAAAATAATGGTGAAATAAGTAAATTCTATAATGATGTGCATTACAATTTCTACGTATGCTGCTGAAAACCTATAGAAATATTCTATGTATGAAGTCACATAATTTGTGTATATTGATAATGAATGCACAGTATACAGAGTGTATGCCATTTCAATCAAAATAGTATTGCAAATCAATAGGCTTTAACTGTGTATGATATTGTTATTCAATCAGCAATAGTGTTGCAGTGTACCGGTATATGATATTGTTATTCAATCAGCTAGTGTTGCAGTGTACCAGTATATGATATTGTTATTCAATCAGCTAGTGTTGCAGTGTACCGGTATATGACATTGTTATTCAATCAGCTAATGTTGCAGTGTACCGGTATATGATATTGTTATTCAGTCAGCTAGTGTTGCAGTGTACCGGTATATGATATTGTTATTCAGTCAGCTAGTGTTACAGTGTACCGGTATATGATATTGTTATTCAATCAGCTAGTGTTGCAGTGTACCGGTATAGGATATTGTTATTCAATCTGCTAGTGTTGCAATGTACCGGTATATGATATTCCACCGTTTCACCTTCCCCCCAGGTTAAGAGTCTGGGTGTCATCCTTGACAGCACACTATCTCTACAACCCCACATCAATAATATTACCAGGTCTGCCTACTTCCACCTACGTAACATCAATCGCCTCCGCCCCTCCCTTACCCCGCACACTGCCGCCATCCTTGTTCACAGTCTCGTCACTTCACGTCTAGATTA
>JACXGM010035071.1:0-11789 GCA_016801145.1 Umbra pygmaea | reverse complement strand
CACACACACACACACACACACACACACACACACACACACACACACACACACACAGTCAAACATTCATGCACACACACTCACATGCTCTCTCTCTCTCTCACACACACACACACACACACACGCACTCTCACACACACACAGGATTGGTGAGGTGTGTACAGTATACTGTTTATGTCCAGGTGGGATGTTTATAGATAAACAGACCTATGTGTTTCTCTGTGTGTATATACACTGTATATCCAAAAATATGTGGACAACCCTGCTAATGGTGGAGGATGGATAATGGTCTGGGGCTGTTTTTCACCATTTGGGCTAGACCCCTTAGTCTCAGTGAAAGGTCATCTTACAGTAATGCTTCAGGATACAGGAACATTTTAGACAATTGGGTGCTTCAAACTTTGTGACCCTTTCTTGATCCAGCATGACTTTGTCCCTGTGCACAAAGTGGGGTCCATAAACACATGATCCGACGTCATTGGTGAGGAGGAACTTGAGAGGCCATTAATGATACCTGACATCAACCCTATTGAACACCTTTGGGATGAATAGTGGCAGCTGTTATAGCAGCAAAGGGGCAGCCCACTCCATATTAACGCCTAATTATTTGGAATGGGATGTCCAACAAGCTCATGTGGTTGTTTTTATGTTTCAAAATACTACACATACACTGTATTTGTATTTCTGTGTTTGTGTGCATGTGTGTGTTTGTATGTGTAACACTACTTGTTTGGGACAGTGTGAGAAGCAACCCTTGAGACAATGAGAGCTTCTGTTATGTTAACACCCCCCCCCCCCCCCCCCACACACACACACACACACACACTGAAAGTGATCAGAGAGGAAATTAAATGTAGGTTGTTTATATGTCAGAATGACGGTGAGTTTGAACTGAACGACAAACCAGCATGGTGTGTTTGTGTTTGTGTATGTTTGTGTGTGTTTGTGTATGTGTGTGTGTTTGTGTGTGTGTATGTGTTTGTGTTTGTGTGTTCTTCATGATGGAAATGCATTTCGAATGGGGTTAAACCTGGCTGTCAGGAACGGTGAACCTGCAAGGAGTGCGTGTGTGTATGTGTGTGTGTGTGTGTGTGTATGTATGTGTGCATGTGTGTGAGTGTGTGTGTGTGTGTGTGTGTGTGTGTGTGTGTGTGTGTGTGTGTGTGTGTGTGTGTATGTAACTCCTTCCTCCTTCCTTGTCTCTTTTTTCTGACCTCCTTCCATGAATATGTTCAGGTTGACGGACAGAAGAGGTATATAAATTATGCTAAAAACCATACTTCTATACATAGCCTTTACAGTCAAAAAAATAGAATAATTTGTATTTTTAAAGACATTGCAGTCAAATGTTGGCCCTCTGTGGGACCCTTACGCTAATCCACGAGTCTATCCCAGGCACTTACACAGGTACTCAGGAGAGAGTGTCTACACAATAAAGACTAATTTACAGGTTGGCAAGATATCTCCAAACCTCTGCCACCAACCGGGTGTCTGTCAAAGCACTTTGAAACAACTGCTGTTGTAAAAAGGGCTTTATAAGATTAATTTGATAGATTGATTGACTAACAGACATTTTTCCAGGAGTAAATTATTATTTAGCTAAAAAGCTATTTTTCTAAAAAATTTAAGTAAATCTATGACAGTAAGAAACTGAACTGTTAACCAGAAATTATTTTGTTATTAAACATTGTTGGGTCTTCAATGATTTTCAAACATAACTGGTCTTTTGTCACAACAACGGGGTTGAGAGTGTGATGTCTTACCTTCTCTCATCATGCCGACGGTTAGACACTTCATGAAGCGACAGGCCTGGCAGGACTTGCGTCTCCTCTTGGTAATCTCACACTCATTGGTGGCTGGGCAGCTGTACTCAATGTTCCCTGTGGCAAGGCATGTAGGGAAAAAGATAGAAGGAGACACAGTGTTTATTAGCAGCTAGTGGAGGAACATTACACACATACTCAGAGAGGCAGACAGACAGACAGACAGGGAGAGAGACAGACAGCCAGGGAGAAAGACAGACAGACAGGGAAAGAGACAGTACTATTTTAAACTTGTAATTTCAATTTTTTCTTTTTTATTTCATTATTATTGTTATTTCATTCATCATGTAGATACACACAACCATTTTGCATGCCGATAAAGCCCTTTGAAGGTTAACTTTTGAACCTGAGCTAACTGACAGATACAACATCAGAACATTTTAAATTCTATCTGATATGATTGGACAGTAAACATAATATGCTCTGTTATTATCACACTAGTTATTTTGGGACCATGTGTCTGGAGCTATACAGTTTTTGGAGCTAATCTTTGGAGCTAGTTCTTGGAGCTAAACCTTGGAGCTAGTTCTTGGAGCTATTCCTTGGAGCTAGTTCTTGGAGCTAATCCTTGGAGCTAATCCTTGGAGCTAGTTCTTGGAGCTAGTTCTTGGAGCTAATCCTTGGAGCTAGTTCTTGGAGCTAATCCTTGGAGCTAGTTCTTGGAGCTAATCCTTGGAGCTAGTTCTTGGAGCTAATCCTTGGAGCTAATCCTTGGAGCTAGTTCTTGGAGCTAGTTCTTGGAGCTAATCCTTGGAGCTAATCCTTGGAGCTAGTTCTTGGAGCTAGTTCTTGGAGCTAATCCTTGGAGCTAGTTCTTGGAGCTAATCCTTGGAGCTAGTTCTTGGCGCTAATCCTTGGAGCTAGTTCTTGGAGTTAATCCTTGGAGCTAGTCCTGAGGAGTTGGTGCTAACGCTGATCCAAGCAGGGCAAACTAGCCTCGGGCTAAGAATGGACGTGTTCCACTTTATTATACAGCTCTGGAAATAATTACGAGACCACTGGGCGTTTGTTCTTAAATCAATCCCATTGTAAACCCCTGGAATTTGATCAAGAGGAAGATGGATGGTCACAAGCCATCAAACTAAGCTGAGCTGCTTGACTATTTGAGCCGGGAGTAGCATAAAGTCAGCCAACATCAAGGTGAAAGGATGGTGGAGAGCATGCCTAGATGCATGAAAGACAATTATTACTATTATAAAATTATTATTTTTCCATTAAACATTGATTTCTGAACTCTTCCTAAATCAACATATTAGTATTGTGATGTTTAAAAATGAATATGAACTTATTTTCTTTATATTATTTGAGGTCTGACTCACAGCATCTTTTTTGTTATTTTGACCAGTTGTAATTTTCTGCAATAAATGCTCTGACTGACAATATTTTTATTCTGGTAGAAATATATTTAAAAAAAAAGATTTTTACCCAAACACCTATAAATAGAAGACCATAGAGACATTGTTGTTGTGGTCTATTTATTTTTTCCAGAGTTGTATATGAAGGGAGAGGAGAGGGAAAGAGCTAGATGGAGGTACCTTAGAAATAATGATGAAAACTTTATAATAATACTTCATCACAAGGAAAATTTGTACTGTTATCTACTTCCAAATTGCCATTTTCTAATCTGGTTGTGTGTCCACATGTAATACTTCAGAGAAAAGCATTTAACCTGATCTATGCTGTCAGCCACTTCTTCTAGAGAACAGGGAGCCTCCACCGATCTGATCAACTTAGCACTTTATCAAGATAAACTTACATACAAACTCATACACCGACCCACTGACATCATTTTGTGTGGTTATGCTGGACGTGTGTACAGTATGTGTAAGTGTGTGTACGTTTTGTGTACTGTGTGTACAGTTTGTTGACTAGATGGAGCTGGTTTGAAAAAGGAAGAACCAGGGAAATCCCCTGATTGTGTGTATGTGTGTTTGTCTGCATGTTTAGCTGTATGTGAGCTGTTAGTGGAGCTACGAGGGAAGAGATTTAATTTAGAAGACAGTATACAGTACATGATTAGGTCCTCTCTTACTCTTCTTCTACCATCCCTGCATCTCTCTCCCTCTCACTATGTTTTCACCCTAAAACATATTCTTGTCAAATCATCTGCCTTCTTGCTTGCTCCCTGTTTTGCTCCTCAATTGATTTTCAATTTATAAGGGTTATTGGCAGGGGAAAAATATTTATTTAAATGAACAAACCAAGTTACAAATAAGAGAGGTATCAATCAAAAAGTTACACTGATAGAAATAACAATGAAAATAACACAAAATATTTGAATAAATCAAAAATTCTAAATTAACACAACACACATCTTTTAAAGTAGAATCATTGTGAATGCTACATAATAAGCAATGTGCGTTAGAGTAAAATTGTGCTAATTGTTATGTTTACAAATAAAAAGTGTAACAAAAATAACTAAATAATTACAGGTTAGATTCCAAATGTGTGTGCTCTACCAGCCAACTTGTTGTCATGGCAATGGATCACATTGTAATTTAGTCATATTGTAGTATTTTAACAATGTTTGATTTGGTGGGTCTGTTAGATTTGAGGGAAAGGTGTGTCTCTGATATTGTAATACATTTAGCATACATTTGTTTAGGAAGTGCAGCTCAGTTTCCACCTTGTTTCATGGGCAGCGCGCACATTAGCAGCATCCACTGTAGCAGGCCAAGATCACTGAGTCTGTACACAGTTAAGTTTTTTTCAATTTGGTCCATTACAGCAGTCAGGCATTCTGTTATTGTGTATTTTATGTTTAGGGAAAGTTAGCATTTCAATTAACTTTATTTTTTGGTTTATTTTTTAATTAGTTTGGTGGGGCCTACTGTGTAACTCTCCTGGGGCGCTGTGGGGTCTTTTTGGTTTTGGGAACGGACCCTTAATCCCAGCTGCCATTGGAGGCTCTTCTCCATGTTCAAATCTGAAGATCAGAGCTTTGTTATAGAAAGTTTACAATGCTTCTCTTTCATTTATTTTCTTACCCCCCTCTCTTTCTCCCTCTCTCCCCCTATTCTGGTTCACTTCCACTTTATCCTCCATCTCTCTGTTTCCAATAAAGGAGTGATGGATGCAGGACGTCAGGTGGCACTGGACAGGCGCCACGGCAACACCAGCTGCCAGAGCCTCCAAGTTCTGCTTCCTCCACGCTGCGATACACACAAACTCACACGCATGCACGCACTCACACACACAAGCGCACACGCACACTCACTCACTCATAAACACAAACACACCCACCCACAAACATTCCCCACCTTACCCACACACAGCAGGTTGGGGGAGGAGCATCCAGTTCCAGCCCTGCCCCAGTTCCTGGTCCCCTCTGACATTCCAGACAGGTGGAAGTCCCCCCTCCCCCACCCTCTATCCACATTGCCTTGGTGGTGTCCAGCTGGAGCGGCTGTGGTGATTACCTGCAGTTTTATTGGCTAATGGCTTGAAACATACCAATATGTCTGCCACTGCCCAGAGGAGATCGGTCTGAGCTTGGTCCAACACACACATGTTTGTTTTTCTATCCTTGTAGGGGCCTGAGACATAACCCAGACCTAGAAATCCTAGTTTCCTATTCCATAGTCCCCAACCCTTATCCTAACCATAATATCCTAACATTTATGCCAAAACCTAACCTAGCCCTAACACTTAATGCCATAACCTAAACTAGCCCTATCACCCAACACTAAACCAGCTTGTAATGCCTAAACCTAAAGTAATCTGAATTGTAACACCATGTTTAGATGTATGTTTTTCAAACCCAAAACTCTGAGCTAGAAGTCACATTTAGTGTGGACCTCTATTTCTCTATCTTTGTGAGGACATTATGTTACTACATGCAGAAGTAAATTTAGATAAAAGACTCACGCAGACAACTCACCCACGTGCAGGCACAAAACGCTATGCATTGGAGGCTTCATGTGTCAGGGCCAAACACAATATTATGACCCACATGTTCTAATGCATTAGTGTCTGTAGGCCTGTTTATTCTAAACACCATCCACCTTAATTGAGCCCTGCCCACTTCCTGAGTTCCTAACCCAACATGTTGGTTTTCACCTGTTTTAGGTCAATCCCCAAACAAGAAAACATTTGATATTGGTAAATAACTTTTATTTATAGATAAATAATTTAGATTATTAAATGAGTTATCTTCCTATATTGATTTTTGTTATTGTTGAAAAAACAAGTTAACATAAGCACAGAGAAGTTATTGGAAATTATAGGTAAAATCTGACTTTCTTTTGGCCACTATTTTTACAGGTTGTATTCTCTGAAATGCTTTAATCAGAGATAATTAAGGACAATACACATAAACATTGCTGAAGTGTTTTAGGTAAGAATTTGTAAGACATTTGCAATATCATAGCTTACACTACCAGTAAATTTCTATGCGCATGCTAACATTAACTTAACATCAGCTTCTGATTGCCATACTGTGAAAAAAACATGAAAACATTTAAATATCATATAATATTTTTCACAGATTTAATTTAACAAAGTTTAGCCTGGTTGGGAATGGACGGGGAACTGGAAGAATAACAAAAGTAACTGGAAGTACCCTGGTTGGCATACACTATTTAGACCAGCTTTAAACCATTTCATCACAATGAGATCCCTGTTTAAATAATGTTTTGCAAACATACAAATACATAAACACGTAAAATATACTGTATATATATAAACAGACATTTAGAAATGATGCATGGCATACCACCAGTTCAATTGATCTGGCCCTATGTTAGTAAATACAATAATGGACCAGGCATTTGATCACATTGATCCGGTGTGTGAAAGGTCTTCTACCATCCATCTCTTTATTAATGCCTGAAAGCTGCTTATCTACTGTACAGCCTTCAGATGGGTGGATTCAATCTGACCCCTGACCCTAACACTATGCTAATCTCTGACCTGTGTCTGACCTAGGATTTCCTGTGAGAACTCAAGCAATCAGATCAGAAATCATTATCATAAGTTTTTCACAGAATAAACATCTCAGGAGTTACAAGACCCATTAGATCTGACCATGCCTGCGTGTTCTGCGATGGTTGCTCCAGTTGTCTCAAATATCCCAACACACACCGGTCTGACCCCTGACCTCCGACCCTACAACCCCCAATGACCCTGAGCGGAAGGAGCGTGAAAGCCAACCTTGGATGGTCCGTTTGAAGAAGGCCTTGCAGGCTTCGCACGAAGCCACGCCGTAATGGTAGCCCGAAGCGATGTCCCCGCAAACCAGGCACAGCCTCTTGGGCATGGAGTTCAACATGTACTCGCACTTGATCTGCGAGTCCTCTCCGATGGTGCTGGAGCAGTCCTCGTAGCGCTTGGAGGCCCCGGCAGGGCCCAGGGGCCCGGCTCCCGGCCCGTACAGGGTGGGGGAGTCCAGGCCGTTCTGGTGGCCGTTCATGGTGGAACTATAGGAGCCGCTGGCGTCGCTGGAGCCCCCAGGGCTGTGGTGGTTGATGCTGTCTGCCAGGGATGCAGGGCTGGATGGCTCAGTCTTAATGTAGGAGGAGCAGCTGGACTCTATGTGACGCTCTTTACTGGACATTCTGCACAGAAGCCTGGATGGGCGAGAGTTGGTTTTACTGAAAAGATGCAACAATATTTGTATCAACTTATTTACCGTCCCTGAAAAGAGAATAAACCATTGTGAACACACACATTTTCATTTCTTGAATTCTCTCTCTCGAGTAATTGTTAAAATGACCAGCTTAGGTTTACAGTGAAACACATATAATCGAAATAGAATGTGTAGATGAGGGGAGGGTAAGATAAGGAATGTGTGTGTGTTTACGCGTGTATCCGTTTTGCAGCAGGCCCATACGAGTGAGTCCAGCCTACAGCCATCAGTCACTCTGTAGTCAATAGCAACTTGTTCTACATGAGAGTAATCAGGAAGGAGGCACAACGCCACTCAATCATGCCTAAGACAGCAACTTACAGCAAACAACACACACACACACATTCATATTGCACAGTAGAGAAAAACACAATCAAATCTACTCACCTCTCATCCTTCACCTCTCATCCTTCATCTCTCATCCTTCACCTCTCATCCTTCATCTCTCATCCTTCATCTCTCATCCTTCATCTCTCATCCTTCATCTCTCATCCTTCACCTCTCATCCTTCATTTCTCATCCTTCTTCTCTCATCCCTCATCTTTCATCTTCATCTTCCTCACCTCTCATCCCCCTCATCTATCATCTCTCATCCCCCTCAACTCTCATCCTTTATCTCTCATCCTTCACCTCTCATCCTTCACCTCTCATCCTTCATCTCTCATCCCCTTATCTCTCATCCTTCACCTCTCATCCTTCATCTCTCTTCCCTCATCTCTCATCTTCCTCACCTCTCATCCCCCTCACCTATCATCTCTCATCCCCCTCAACTCTCAACCCTCATCTCTCATCCCTCATCTCACATCCCTCAACTCTCATCCCTCCCCATTCACCCATTCACATCCTTGGTCCCTAGGAGTCATGTTAATGGGACCTGTAATTAATGAATATATCAAACCTGTCGTTTTCTCTGTCTTTCTCTCTCTCTGTTCCAGTAGCTCTCTCTTTATCGTTTACCTCATCTCAGCATCCCCCTTCTCTCCCTTCTCTCCCTTCCCTTTTTCTCTCTCTTTGAAAAGGTAGCACACAAAAGGGCTTTTTAATTAAAGAGGGGTGCGACTAAACGAGCGCTCTAAAATCCAGGCAGCTTGTAAAACACCTGACTCTATTGAGGCCTATAAACCAGGCCTGCTGAAGAACCCATTCCTGAACGGCTGACTCATATCAGCTGTTTCCCTATATGATTGATCCTGAAAACACCTCTGTTCACACAAACCACAGCATGCCCACATGAACACAGACACACACACAAATACACACACAAAATAATTGCACATGAACACATACACAAACAAATACACACGTAAAAAATACAAACAAACACACTGACATATACACCTACACACACACACGTATGTTTTTTCATCTTTGTGGGGCCCTGAAACTGATTTTGACTTAAAAATCCATGTTTCCTATTTCCTAGCCATAAGCCTAACCATAAACTTTACCCTAACCCTAACCTAACCATACCTTTACCCTAACCTTAACCTCAGTGACGTAACATTAGTGCCTAAATTTAACCTTGGAATAATGCCTAACCCTGACCTTAATCAGTAATGCCCAAACATAATAGTAACCTATGCCCAATAGTACATTTTTCCTAAACTTAACCCCTAAGCCATAAATCGCAATTCCATCCCCACAAGGTGCAATTTGTCCCAACAAAGTCTAATGTTACATCTTTTTGTCAAGTTTATGTATGGTTGTGGGGCCAACGGCGAAATTTTAGGGCCCCACAAGCATACAAAAACAAGGCTACAAACAAATACACACAGACTCACACACAGCTTTACAGCAGAAAAAGTGCCAGTGAACACACAGACGAAACAAAGCTATATTTTGGGAAACCTTTCAAGAATGTCATGGACATTTAGTTTTCTTAGCGCTGAAAAACCCCAGACCTTCCTTACGACAGAGACTCTGCTTCATAACTCCGATGTAAAAATGATCAACCATCCGTCTCCTCGTTCTTGTCTTCGTCTCAATCCTACAGTCTCTATTAATGCCTGGCTGCAATATTCACAACTATCTATAAATTCAATTGTCAATTGGAGGGCCTTATTCCGAGTCCCACTTGAATCTAAAATTAGACGCAGTAAAATTCCCATTAGCCTGGAGAGGGATGGGATTCTCTGCCTATATTTTAGAAGAAAAGAAAGCCTTTCTGACGGGAGAGAGACCATTTGAAATGTAATGATTTTATCTGTTTTCGGCGTATGAGGCGGCCCCTAACCCTCTGAGGGCCATTAAGAGGAGAGTTTAAGTGTGAAAAGCGCCTAGATTTAGTCGCTGCTTATGAATGGGAACAATGATTGTCAGGAGGGAGAAATAAAAAGACATGCATATTACGAAGTGAGAGTGCAATGATTAAGAAATCACAGACAGAGAAAGAAAGAGAAAGAGAGAGAGAGAGAGAGAGAGAGAGAGAGAGAGAGAGAGAGAGAGAGACAGAGAGAGAGACAGAGAGAGAGAGAGAGAGGTTGGGAATGAAGGCAGACATGCTATATGTTATCACTCTTTACTGCACAGGTACACTTTTGGTTGCCAAGTAGGAAGGTTCGAGACATCTGTGTAATTCTTAATTATCCGTCTTTCAATTGGAGCTTTCAGGAGTGCAGAGCAATGGCAGGCATCTTCCAGGGCATCGCAACGATTTGATGTGAGGCGAATGTAGCGCCGCCTCGTTACGACTCTGTTGCCTGCTTTTGTATTTGTGTGAAGGGAGTTTGTGACTGCTGTGTGTGTGAGCGTGTGTGTGTGTGTGCGTGTGTGTGCGTGCACCAGGTGCCTTTGAATGGACACACATTAATCACAGCGAAGAAGACAAAGTATTGACTGGTTGCCCGTGAAGACGATGTTTAGACAAAAGAGAGGAGAGAAACGAAGCAAGACCAAAAACAAAATACAAACTTCAAACGAATTAAAATCCTAATATTTTAATCATCTGTTTTATAAACGTTAAGACATGATTCACTTTCATATATGTGCAGCAGGACAAAATTAACTAATTTTCTCTTTCTTTGTCATGGTTAGATCGTCCTGTGTGTTTAGCTCAGGTCAAAGCCAGGAGGCTTCTGTGTTAATATGAACCATAAATAGATATGTAATCACCAGCCGTCATCAACAACAGAGGTTTAACCGGCTCCAGACACAGAAAGCTGGCTCTGGCGCTCCTCAGGTTAACACAAATAATCTCTGTCCACAAAAATAGTCTTCTCCCTCAACCATGAAATATTCAACACCTCCATCTACCTGTGTTTTACTAAAGGTTACGCCTTCGAGGGCTACACAAACAGATTACCCTCCCTCTGTTCCGTTTCTCTCTGCTCGCTCTGTCATTTTCTTTTTCTTTCGCTCTTCCTTTCTGTTTTTTCCTGGCGCGCTGAACCGGGGCATGGTGACAACTGCAGCAGTGCCGTTTTCTGTGTGTGTGTGTGTGTGTGTGTGTGTGTGTGTGTGTGTGTGTGTGTGTGTGTGTGTGTGTGTGTGTGTGTGTGTGTGTGTGTGGGTGTTTGGCCGCGTGTAGTGGTGTTGTTGGACCACTCTGCCATGACAAGGTGTCATTAGAACAGGGCGACTGATTCACTGTTCGGAGAACTGCTGGGACAAACATGCAATCACCGTATTAGAGGAAGTCGCCCAGGGAGACAGCACTACACATACCTGTCTCTCTCTCCCTCTCTAGCGCTCTTCTTCTTCTTTCTAAATTTCCCCCCTCCTTTGTTACTAGTGCTCTCTGCTCTTTCCATGGGCTACTCCCTCTCCATCATTCTATCTCTCCATTATTCTGTAGGGATGAACGGATGTGACTAGGGTGAGAAAAGGAAGATGTGAGATGGAGGAGGAGAGGAGAAAGGACAGACAGTTGAACGTTCATCTGTGTATGACAGAGTAAGTGCTGACAGCGTCGGCATTGGAAACCATTTCATCAGTGCATTGTGTCCCCTCGCCTCACAGATAAGGGAACAAAGTCTAATAAGCAAAAAAAAATAATAATAATAAAGCTTTCACAATTCTATCTAGATAGGACTAACGCTGGGAAATAAAGACAGGCAATACATTTACATTTCTATAGTTACATGAATAGGATGATTTCATCACAATACTCAATTGCTTTTCCCCCTGAAGTATTTTTTCCCACTTTTCCTTTCAGCTACAGTCTTAATTCTGCCGTTTCTTCGCAGCACTGTCGGTTGGTTCATTTTTAACATCGATCGAATGGGATAGTTTTCTCTTCCAGAGAAGTATGGGTAATAAACACTGGCTTCCTGTTCATGTGAATTATGGGTAATCGGCCTCTGATTCATTGTTGGTCCTGGTGTGTGTGTGTGTGTGTGTGTGTG
>JACXGM010035070.1:0-11788 GCA_016801145.1 Umbra pygmaea | reverse complement strand
AAGGTGGTTATACCATGAACACGGCTAGTCACACTATAGAATTTGCGTACACGAAGTCAGACCAGACGTGAGATTTTATCGCAGCCTACGATCACGTTCAAATTGATAAATCCCTTGCTTTGCGTAAGAATCGCCGTACGCCCGTCGTACGCCTGTTTTAGGTCGTACGCACGTTTCATAAATGAGGGCCAATATGTTTTGTTGCATTCATGGTGATTTAAATATTGTTTTTCAACCGTAAAAATAAGACTGGTGGACCTCAAAGAATTCTGATTGCCTACCATTTTATGTACCTGTGCCCAGGGTTCACAATGACTTTTGACTTTTCGGGGGTCCCCTAAAATCTCATGATTTTATACAATGGTAAAATACTTTTATCTGCAACACCCCCCAAACTATAAAAATCCATTCTTATGGGAGGTCTTTAGTGAATTATGGAGGTTCCTGGACCCCCCAGAAGCCCCTAATTTCTAACCCTGCATGTGCCTCTTAGACAGTTGAGAATGTTGATCATAGGCTGTTTTGCTTTTTTACACAATTTTCTTCATCCAACCACATCTCGTCCGAGCCGCCGAGTCTTTTCGCACTGTTCACCCAACATGGAAGCCTTTAGTCGGATCATGCCCGTGATGATTATATTCACTGACTATACTTCAACAATTTAATTTACATGCGCTCAATCTGAACACAAGGAGTCACTGGAGAGCAACGTGGTAGGATAGATGATTTATCTTACACAAGTCCCAGGCAGCGCTATGCCAATTTTGCGCTGCTTCATACAGGAGGCCCAGGGAAAGTCAGAGAACCCATGGTCAGGCTTGAACCTATCATCAACCGACCATCGTGACGTAGACTGGATTGTAATATTTTTCTTTAGTGCATTTGTAATGTAGATTATTTCACATAATTTGTAAATTGTTTAAATGCAGGGTTCCCGTGACCTGGTTTTAATTGGTATAAGAAAGAATGAATATAAGTCTTATAGACACCCAATATAGTAGTGTACAGTATAGGAGAGATGGGTGAACCTTCATATTCAGATCAGCCTTAGCTCTACTGTTTACACAGTTTGATTAAAGTTGCAGTCTTGGACATTAATTATTAACAAAATATTTTCTAAACCTCCCATTTTGGGCAGAATTTGTAATATGGTTTTTATATGTGTATAATCTATAAGTAGAATCACTAGGATACATCAGTTATTGATGAAATTCCAAATTTGGCAAAAAATGGCATTACATTTTAGTTTTTGGCTTGACAGCACCACTTGGAAAAAAATCCAGGACCACAACTTTATACATACTTTATACCCATCAAATATTGGTATACATTGCCTCAGAATCTCATTATTTACAAATAACTGGGAAGTAAATGCAGCTACAGTATTAGGCAATTCTGCTGACCTCATGGCTGATTTCCAATGCACCAAAAGGCTAGCCATAAAAAGGCCAATTATTCCATTTATAAGATTTTTGAAAAAAGATATAGTATATATATTAAAACTATATTCAGTAAAAAGGCTGTTTTTTACAATATGTTTTACAAAGTTATCTGTTTTTTTATGATACAAATGTGTATGAATATCACTGTGTTATTATGATCCATGTAACGATAAACTAAAATTTGCATGCAAGTGCCAGCTCTTGTGTAAACTGTTGAAATATGTACCCTTACTTGTAACTACAGGTGGCTTGCAAGCTAAATGTATTAATAATTAGTTGATGTTTAGTGTGTACCGGGACAAATTCTGATCAAAGTACTATGTACTTACATGTATTTACAATGTATAAATGGTTATTCTTGTTTGATATCAAGGGCTTGGAGCCAGAGGGGTGTAAATTACATTTTGGCCAAATATGAGTTTTATATATCAAATGAAATCTCTCAGAGCTACCTTCCACTGAAAGGAAAACAACTGAAATCCTAAGACAATAAATAATAAAACAATAAATTGTAAAGACCTACTTAAAATACTTTAAAAACTCTGCTTGTTTAAAATACTTTAAAAACGTCACACCCCTCTGTCTTACAAGCCATCGATATGTTTTAGTGTTCATGTGTCAGCTACTGCAAAATTTCTTTTCAACTATTCAAACAGAACATTTCACAAAATGAGTGTGAGTTGGATATATTGTACAATTTATCTTGGGCTAAATTAATTTTCCAGAATGTAGTATGTCAATGGACTGTTCTAGTAGCTCACGTCTGCCTATCATCGATCACCCCCTAACATAGATACACATGGTGAGGTGGAATTTACCTTGACCACGCTCCCGAGTTGCGTACAAACTGAGTGGTCCTTCATTAACTCCCATGTAATTAGCCTAACATCATTGCATGATTCTAAACAAACTTTGGACATTTTCAGTTGTTTCAATAATTGGTTTTAAAAGGCTGAAATGTCATTGTTTATTTGATCTAGAAAAAAATAAACAACTTGCTTCATACATAATCTCTCTCTCAAATGGGTTAGCTAACAAGCTAACACTGACAGTAATGGTATGCAAGCAGTCATAGTTAACCTACATGACTGTTTACTGCTGACTTTGCCCAAGGTTTGCATTCCTTTTTTGCTAGCAATAACATAAAAATGTTCAAAAATCACGAAAACTAAAATGAGTTGGTGATAAAATAATAATAGTGGTAGGCATATGGTTAACTATATAGTGATGTTGGCTGTCGTTAGCCAGCATTAACTGGTGTTTGTTTGCATTAGCACAAGTTAGCTAGCATTAACCAACGTTGCATTAGCAAACCTTAGTTGACTTTTACTAGCGTTAGCTTGAGTTTTATTGAGTAGCTTTGTGTTTACAAGCTTCACTGCACTATGTCAATGTTAGCTATCCGTATTTACAGTTAACTTGCATACGCCTGGTGTTAAATAACGTTTGTTTCCATTAATTAGCATTAGCTGACTTTAGCTAGCAATATCGTCAGCTAGTTCACAATTAATTGCTAATAAAACATAGCTATATTTATCATCATCGCATCTGCAACCATTTGGTGCACAAAACTGTGCATTGTGTAGTCTTTGTGGAAGTTTATTAAATGTAATTTACATGTATTTGTCTTTTTCTCTAGCTAGAAACAGCAAGAATGTGTAACCTGTAGCAATGGAGCTATTTGCTCTTTGGCTGAGAATCATAATGTACATTCCGTGAGAGTTCATCAGTTCAGCGTAACATTTTGAAACCTGGAATGAAAGTGTTTTTATGTACAGTATGATGTCGTATGTTGGTTAAAACGGCATGCAAGTATATTCAACAGGACCAACCAAACATATCTAACATGTTTATAGAATTACACCCAATAAAATATAGTCATCATAGGGTTATACATAACGTACACATTATAACATGGGAATGAATTAAGTACTTTACGTTCTGTACCCAACTTCAGGAAATGGTGAAGTAAACTCCACCTCACCATGTGTATCTATCAGTCACTATAGCGGTTGGAATAAAGTTCAAAATTGACATTGACTGAAAATTAACAGTATGTTTTACTATCAAGTATTCCCTTTCAGCTAGACATCCACCGATTTTCATAAAATTTTATTTAGGTGAAGTTAACTTTTTGGCTATTTTTAAAAGGTGATGCATCTAAATTGTGCATGACAAGTAGCAAGTTGTAAAATTTGTCTTGGGCTCAGGTAATATCCTATTTTAACCTCTAAATTATATCTAAAGGTGTTACTAAATTCGATGATTTCATAGTTGTCTAAATTTCCAAATACAGAAATAAATACATTTTTAGTGTTAAATAACAACCACATGAGGGCTCACTGGGCAAGGCAAGGAAAAGTTGGTCAGTATTGCTAATTCCTTTATAGGAAAACAAGCAAACGAGCTAGCTTTATAGTAAACACTTTAGAGAACACCACTATGTGGCATTTTGAATAAAACATAAAACTAAATGTAATTTAACAAAATAGGGATGTGGCCAATAAACATGGATGCTGGGGTATAATAGGGGGTCATACTTTTTAGCTACATGACTTAAGCTACGCTAGCTAGTTTAAGATTGATGAGGATGAATATTAACCTTGTACAGAGTTTATATTTTGTGATAATTGTGTAATAATAGATATTGTACTTTGGTACTTATTTGTTGTTGAGTGAATATCATTGTTGAGTGAAGTCTTATTTTGTAATAATCAATGGACATTTGAGTTGAGCTATCCATATAACTAAAACAATTCCCTTTTCTTTTATACCAACTGTATACTGAGACTGCACTGCATTTTGTTTTGAATAACACTATTAAATCATCATACATTTTCCATAGAAATGTAAATTGATAATTGTGTATGTTGTGCAAATATAGTAGCTTCAATTATATTACATTAATCTCAAAACGTTAAATCAGAAAGAGATACAATGTAATTAATTGCTGGATAAATAATTTATCAAATGTTTGTTTTTTATTGAATTATTGCTGTTCCTTCTTACTGGGAAATATACAACTTGTGATAAAAATAAATGTAATAATGTTAACAGGATTTACTATCATGATTATTTCTTCATATGTATAAAACATGATAAAACATGTTCATTTTCAAGTTAACTGTATGCATAAACATGTAGATGAATAAGTTTGTGACTATGTGCTTGTTAGCAGCCAGTGGTGGACTAAATTGTATATCATCCATCTCTGTGCTCTGCATCTCCTCAGGCTTGCCACTGTGTTCTGATCATCATAACTACAGGGTACAGCAGTACAACAATATTGTATCTGCATGCTAGCCATCATTATATATTTAACTATGACAGACACAGTCCAAACAAACCTGATATATGAGGCAGACAACTTAAAAAGGGAACTATTTACATTCCAGCTTTACATTCCTGTTCTTTAATGTAATATACTATACTAAGCCTATTGTATTCTAACAGTAACAGTACCATCAGCCAGCACCATAGTGCCCTGTACCCCACTACCTCAGTTCTTGAAGCAGAGACCAAATGCTGCTGGAAGTTATGTTGGAGGGCCAGTAGGTAGCACTCTTCTCTCTAGTCTAAAGATAATTCCTAATGCCCCAGGGCAGTGATGGGGACATTTGCCTTGCATAGTCGGCTGCTTTTGGATGGGATGTTAAATGAGTTTCCTGACTCTCTTTGATCACTAAAGATCCCATTGAAATTTATAATAAGAGTAGGGGCGTTAACCCCGGTGTCCTGGACACATTACATTGGCTCTTTCATTCCCTTCCCCCCACTTCTCCCCAGGCCAACATACCTGGTTTCTCAGTCAACATACCTGGTTAAATAAAGGTAAACTAACTAAAACTAATTAACTGCTGTAGCTAAATCAGATCAAGTGTAAAACATTGTGTAGAGGAGTATAGATGGAGATGCATTTGCCTGTTTTAATGAAGGCAACGGAAGAACAACCAAACACCTAGATCTCTTCAGTCATATTTACGACGGCAATTGCTGAAATCAAAACAACAAACACTAGAAATAACAAGGTAAGGACCCTACAACTGACACAAGTGTCTACTAGAGATTTGACAACATTAACCGTACTGAACAGATATTAGGGCATAACTCTGAGGCAATGCTATAGCTCAACTGCTGTGCTATGCTGTATATAAACACTCAGGACGTACCTTTGTTGTATGATTAACACACAATATTTAACTAGGGTTAGCAACCCAAAATTCCAAGCAAACACCCTCTGGAGAACTAGGACTAATATTGCCTCCTTAATTGCAAAGCCCTGACAGGTGTGAGACCAATCACTCTAGTAACCTAACTCATGAGACACAGACATACTCTAAAAGGAATAGCTGTCAGATAGGTCTCCAGAAGATGGTGCTTGGCTAGTAACAAAACATAACAATACACATTATGCATATAACACCACGATAGCCCTGTATAACCAATACACAATTACTATCCCTCATTCTACATCTATATACCTATGAACAGTGTTGGGGAACGTTACTTTAAAAAGTAACTAGTTACTTTACTTAGTCACTTCTCCAAAATGTAACTACATTACCTTCTACGTTACTTTTTATTGAAAGTAACTACATTACGTTACTGCGTTACTATTTATTGAACGTAACTAATTAAACTACTTTAAGTTACCTTAAAAAATGCTTTTTACATATGCTTTTTGGTGTGCCTAGGTTTTTTATCATACAATACTCATTGGACAAAAAAGTATCAATTTATTAACCTTCCCAAATATTTAAACGATTTTGACACCCAGCAAATTAACTGTTTAGTGGACTAGTGTATTTAGCCTACTTTTTGAAGTGATTTGTTGGACTATTAAATGATAATATTGCACATTTGGAGTGGGAAAATGTCCTTGTGACCCTGTTCCATAAATGTTTTTTTAGGTCCCAAAAAACAAAGAAATCTGTTGTCGAATGTGGCATTGTACTTATTAGATCAGTGGTCGTCCAACCCTTCCATGGAGGGCCTAGTGTATGCAGGTTTTCGCTTTTACCTTGTACAAGCCTGATGGAGTAGCTCATTAATTGGTTAGTATCTCCCCTCACCTGGCAGTCTAGGTCCTAATTATGCTCAAAGAGAAAGACCAAAAACCAGCATACACTAGGCCCTCCATGGAAGGGTTTGAGGACCACTGTATTAGATGGTTGCACAGTCATATCAGAAACTGAACTGAAAAAGAGCATTACACTGGACCCAGATCTCTCTTTTGAGAAACATATCTCAAGAGCAGCTTTTTCCATCTCTGGAAAATTGCAAAATAAATTGAAACTTTCTATTAAGGAATGATGCAAAAATGTTAGTGCCTGTTATGATCAACTGTGGACAAGGTCTTTAAAATAATAATAATGTTTAATCAACAAGAGAGTTATAATGCACAATTCCAGAAATGTAGACGGAGGTACAAATGTTTGATAAGGGTGGTCAGGACTGGCAGAGGTTCAGTACACTAGGGAGGCTTTCAGAGCAGGTAGGGTTCGATACACACGGGTGGCAGTCAAAGCAGCCAAGGGTTAGATCCACAAGGCAGGTGGTCAAGCCAGCCTGGGTTCGGTACACTGAAGAAACTCAAGGCAGAAGTACACAGGGATTATTTCAAACAGACGAGTAATTGTTATTTCAAAAACAGGGTCAGACCAGAAAGGAGATAGGGACCATTGCTCAGTATTTTGAAATGACTTACAAACAATACCTCACAATGAGTGAGTGAAAAAGTCTGGTATAAATACCCACAGGAGGTGACACAGGTGTTAATACTCGGGTGATTGGGACCTGGACAGAGGGGTGCGTTCATGGCGATCGTGTTCCTGATGATTTGCGATGCTTGAAGGTGCGTTCCGGGGTGATGGAGAATTGAGTCTCGTCACAGTGCAAAGCAGTCGTGATTCAGTGATGTAATGCATGTCATGTAAATTATTTTTTTTCTACCCTGGTTTTGCTTTTGTTCAGAGAAGTATGAAATCTGTAGCTATAATCTAGATCAACCTTGAAATATTTGAAGTCATTCAGTACAGCTTATTCAGACGGTCAGAGAAAAATGCTTTCATGGTCAAGAGTTTCACTGTGTGATGTTGTAAAAGGGTTACATCAACTATGAAAGAACAATGAACCTATATACAAGGATAGGGATGATTTGTATTGTGGTTACAACAACAGTGGTGTTCATTTGACAAACATGAGTGTCAATGAATTTCTTGTTTAAATATTTTTAAGATATTTGACTACATGAACATTGATACATGGATTTCAAAGCTCTAATGCCTAGGGCACAGTGATCTAAGTCCATCCCTTTGTACATCTGCATTATTTCAGCTTGGAGTTGAAATCCTGGTACAGGCTAAATAATCCTGGTACAGGCATACCAATAGAGCCCTAGGGTCTTGCAGAGTACAATGCACACTGGTTCAATGTTGCTGGTGGTGGATGTAGGACAGGCCTGCCTTGTTTCCTCACAATCTGGTTACACCAAGTGGTATTTAAGGTAAATGCAATCTTGGTTGTTGGTAGAGGAATGTGCTCTCCTCCAGCATGTATATGCTGGGTAATACTTCCAATTCACAGTGAAGTAGTGCATTAAGGGAGCAGTTGAGCAGTGCTGTAATGGAGTAGTGGAAATGTTCAGTAGTGGAATAATGGAGTTCTGGAATGGAGTAGTAGGTAGCAGTGAGGCAATTCTTAGAGCATCTATAAGGATGAAAGCGTTTTACAGTGATAATCTTTTCTTTACAATACTGACTGTTTGAAAGGTTTTAGCAATACTTTATGAACAGCAAGGGCCCTATCTTGCACCCGGCGCAATGCAGCGCAAAGCCCGAACGCAAGTGTCTTTGCTAGTTTAAGACCGACGCAGTTGTCAATTTCCCGTCAGGTGCCCTCGTTGTTTAAATAGCAAATGCACCTGCACCCATTTTTGTGCCCATGGGAGTGTTGGTTTAACAGGAAGGTGTGTTCAGGATAATTCGGGGTGTATTGCTATCTTGAGGCATCGGAAAGTGATTTCGCCATTGACCAACAAAAACCTGGTCTAAAGTCAATGGCGCAGCATGTCATTGTTATTTTAACAGCAAATTAGTCAAATGCACCTAGGCATATGCACAGCACGTGCACACTATGGTTGTTCCACACACACAGGGAAGTGCAGCACTACACGAACATGCAAAAGATTACAAATAAAAATATTACGGTGCAAATCCGCCGTTATAATAGTAATGCGTGAAGAGTACAAACGCGCCTGGCTCTTAAAGGGAATGAGAGAAGAATATCTGATTGGTTTATTGCATGTTATGCCAAAAACACACCTATGAATTAATGAAGACACTTAGTACAACCCTTTTTTTTGCGGGATGTCCACTGCGTTGCATTGCACCGGAAGTCATTCATTGTCAATGGAGCAATCTGCAAGGATGCGTTTGCCTTGCGAGCTTGCAATGTGGTGCGCTCTGTGTGTCACATACTTTCAAATTATCCAACTTGTGCGTTGCGACTCCATGCCGTTGAACAACCGGAAGTTGGAGTTCCCAACAGAACGATTAGCACAACACGATAGTAACGGTCTTGCCTTGCAGAAGCAAATGTGCGACAAGTCTGCACTATGCGGATGCATATGTCCGGTAAAAAGTAACATGCAATTAAATCAGTGGACATCCCACCTTAAGCTGGATTCACAGGAGACACGGCAAAAAAATCCCTGTACAGCATCGTAATGCAGACACACTTGTACACTGCAATCAACATCATAATCAATCTTCCGCATCTACGAGATGGTGGGCAAACATTGCATACAACTGTCCATCTCCAGCAAGGCGACTGACAGGAGCTGTTTTCAGTTTAGTATTAATTGACAATACGAAAACTATCTACTGAACTGTCAAAGCATGTCTTGCAATCTCACACACCCATAGATGAAAGCGACATATTAGCTCTTTCTTGGAGGTAAATCAACTTCCGGTTCTGGCACCGTACGGCAAAGCACCGCAAAAATTGGATTATTTCAACTCTTGCAACATGCTTTATACTGGATTCAGACCAGACCTAGCAAAAAATCACCATACAGCATCGTAATGCAGACACACGTGTACACCCCAATCAACATCGTAATCAATTGTCCGCATCTATGCGATGGTGGGCGACTTTGCATACAACTGTCCTCCTCCAGCAAGGTGACTGGCAGGAGCTTTTTCAGTTTAGTGTTCATTGACATTATGAAAACTATCTATTTAGCTGTCAAAGCTTTTCTTGCAATCCCATAAACCCATAGGGGAAAGCGACACATAGCTCTTCCTCGGTGGTAAATCAAATTCCGGTTCTGGTTCCGTACGTCAAAGTACCGCACAACTTGGACTATTTCGATTCTTGTGACACACCCGCCGCACCGCATCCACATTTTGCTGGTTCCGGTAGATTTGCCGCAGCAGTGCGCATTGCTTCCTATTGAAATGAATGGACTTCTGCCGCAATGCAACCAGTTTGCCAGACCTGGTGTGAATCCAGCTTTAGACCATGCGCCCAGCGCATGGACCCTTTTATCCGCTGTCAAACTAGCAAAAGTGGGTTTGGACATGCCCAAAGCGCACTTGCGCCATGCGCTTTACGCCGTGCGCTTAGATCATTAAAATAGGGCCCCAAATGAACAAATTATTCTGAGAAAAATAAAAACAACAGAAATAGTTCCTTACAACCCAGTAGTATAACCTTTCCATCAACCAGTCATCTTCTATCCAAAAACACAATGATACAAGTGGTTGTACAAGTGCCTAAAAAATGAGAGACTCTTAAGTCATCAAGCAATCAACTCAGTTTGTTTTGTGCAATCTATTGGGATATTGTTTAAACTGAGTTCCCCCCCCCCCCACAAGAAGTACACTTTTGTAATACTGGCTGTAGTAAGGTCATCAGGTGGGGTTCTTAGGGAATTTCCAGATGTTTATTTCTTCAATGTAATGGAGAAAAAACACTGATGCCAATAATGAGTTAACTATGTTTGAAATTGTATGTATTGCATTTTACTGTCTTACTGTCCCATAAAATTGAGTGCATTGTTTGGAAAAATACAACAGTAGCCTCCATGCACAGTAAGAATGTACTAGTGTTTATGGTTGATTTTAAGGCAGTACATTTTGGTACTGAAAACCAATTTCAGTTATTGAAAACAGCCATCTAATAGTATAACATGCCGCAATACACTTAATAGTGAAAGCTTTTAATAAAATCCCTTGAATTGAGTACAGGGAAGTGATCATAGATTTGGTATCAGATGTAGCTACGCTGCTCTCTTGTGGACAACAGCAGAACTGCATTGGATTATCAACCAAATTTCATTAACTTCTAACTCATATTTAAAGTGGAACTGTCGGCATTTTAGGTACTTTACAGATGAAAAACAAACAGAAAATCCTAATAT
The DNA here is from genome assembly GCA_016801145.1 of Umbra pygmaea. Lineage (NCBI taxonomy): Eukaryota > Metazoa > Chordata > Actinopteri > Esociformes > Umbridae > Umbra > Umbra pygmaea. The sequence goes on along the minus strand of JACXGM010035070.1, from coordinate 922 downwards.
CTGTGAAAACAATCAAACATGTTTTATCCTCCTAAACCAGATTCAAATTAGGATTGAAAAATTTGATATATTGACTCAGAATTCCATGATGTACAGTAAGGTATTGTTGGCAGTATACATTGATGCATTTAGAATGTTAGGGAATGACGTGAATCCATGTTACTTCGGAAGGTGTATTTCATTACATAGGTTACTTTTTTATTTAGTTATCAAGCAAACCCTCCTCTCTATAGTGGACTACATTAGTACAACTAAATATTCTATTTGGAACAGGTAAAATCCTCTTTGAAAAGGTATCAGACAATTTAAAAAGAGCTGTCCTTGAGGGAAGTTAGTTTCACATTTCAAGTTCCAGCAAAAATATGATCTTTGACATGACTAAGGGGAGCTGACCACACTTTAAGTATGTTCAATTCTATAGCATAATATACCTATGTGTCATTGGCTGCTATGGGCATACATTTAGAGAAACTCATGGGGCCCTATCTTACACCCAGCGCAATTGACTTTTTACACAAACGCATGTATCATTCCTATCTTACACCCGACGCATATGGGACTTTTCCCTCCACACACGCCCGTTGGTAAATTAGGGAATGAACTTGCGTTTGTTGGGCGGTTCAGCGAAAAGAAGAGGCGTGTTCCGGCGCAAACATTCGTAAAATGCTGTTTAATCAAAAACACACACAAACACGCAGTGTAGCCTAATTGAACGAATATTTAGCACATTGAAAATGCGCGTCAGGTGTTTGGATAGAACAGGTACACTACTCAAGTCGCAGCATTCGTTGTGGCTTGTATTTTACGCAACATTTCCATGAATCATGGATGTGTTGATGACATTAATTAGGAAATTTCAGGACTTCAGGAGACGTGATGTTGAAATGCGTGCCAGCCACTTAAATGCCCAGAAATGCAGAAC
>JACXGM010035069.1:0-11788 GCA_016801145.1 Umbra pygmaea | reverse complement strand
GTCTCGCCCCGTATGTATTTCTCTGTTTTTCTTCCTTTCGGTTTCTCCGCTTGCACCCTAAAGGTGTCCGTGTGCATCACAAAATTACCCTTAGTTCCTGATTAACAATCAACTCAATATTAACAAAAAATAACATGTATTCAATAAATATAAACCAACAAATTGAATAATAACAGAAATAATATTTAGGGCAGTTAAATGCATAGTAACTGAAAAAAGAGTACGCTTCTCTAATCTACAATTAATTTAAATAATAAATCTCTACTTACAACGCAGTAACGTGGCAAGGGCACGAAGAAGAGAGTCTGCATGTAAAGTCCAGAGATCAAAAGTTTGCATACCCCTTGAAAATTGGTAATAGATGTAGCATGTTTGTGAGCAGGCAAAAGTCATATTCAACTGTCATATTCAACTGTAGGTCATAACAGAATGGCACAATCATAAAACAAAACATGGCAATAAAGAAAATAATGAAATGACCCCTGTTCAAAAGTCTGCATACCCTCAGTTCTCAATATGGTGTATTGCCCCCTCTTTGCATCAATGGCGCCGTGCAGTCATTTGCGATAGTTGTCATTTGTGATGAAGTGGAATTTTAGATGTTTCACAGGACTGAATATAACAGCTGTCTAAGGACTACCAGTCTCTCACACTCTTGACGACTGCCGGAGTGAGACCCGGAAGGAAGGGGGCCAAACCCCCCACTATGGGTAGTCAAACAAGAAGCTGAGATCTCAACATTATACTGTATATCATGATATATCACTTTGGGGCTTGCTGGATCATCCCATTAAGGGAATTTTTTGTTTACTACATGCAAGACTATATGATTTTCTCCACAGAGCGACTAGAAGAGATTAATACTAGCTTTCTACAGTGAAGCAGAGTCAAATGTTTGTAACCCAGTCCTTTGTTACAGCCCGGATAGCGCCGCCGAGGCGACGCATAATCTAATTGTTAATGTACTCTTTTGTTTTGTCCAATTCCAGCCAGTGAACTGATCTTTATTTCGTATGCAGCGGGAGTTGTGGGCGTCCCCTCTCGAGGGGAAATATAAGTCTTTGTTTAAGGTTAAAGCAGATGAGATCTCTTTAACGAATTCTCCTGGCCCACGTCTGTGCGCGCCATAGAAAATGTGTTGAATAAATGTTGAGAAATAGACTGAACCGTATAAGACATGCTTAGAGCGTAGATCATATTTAGGAGTTTTAGATGACATGTAATTCTTGGTATTGTATTGTGTAATTCTGTGTCCGGTTAAAGTACTTCGATGCCCTTTAACTGGAATTAAATATTATTCACTTTACTAAGTTCTGTCCGTCTGATATTCTAAATCATTTCCCAGAACATCTCCGGTGGAGTCATTAATGGGAACGTAAGCTATCTTGTTGCGGCCTGCTCTTAAGTTTCAGCCCTTATCACGCACACATTCAAGCTAGGTAGCCTATCGGGGCTGACTTGCAGGCAACGCTTTAGTTTCCTGGGTCGCTCTAGTATTTCTTTCCGTAGCTGTTTACACACACAGATAAATGATCATTATGAGGTCAGATAGTTAGATAGGAAATATCAACAACGTCTATACTATCAATCCTCTAAACGCATTTATTAAGCATTTCTCCGTTCTCAACTCAGACTATTGCAAGAGGGGAGAAAAGGAAATGTATTAATTATTAATGCTTTAACTTCATAAGTGCATCTTAAATGTACCCTTTTACTCCCTTGACTACAGTGAGTCGTCTTGGCGAAATGCCTCCAGGTCATGCAAAGTCTTGGGTCTTCTTGCATGAACCGCACACTTTAGATTTAGGACCCCTTTGAAAATGAGATGCTACACGTCAAGGGGCTATCCTTTCAATAAATTCCAATATCTCCCTGGAGTGGCTTGATAATATTAAGGTTAGGAGACAGTGATGGCCACTCCAGAACCTTCACCGTTTTCTGCTGTAACCACGGGAGGGTCAACTTGTGCTTAGGGTCATTGTCTTGCTGGAATGTCCAAGAGCATCTCATGCTCAGCTTTCATGCAGACGAATGCTAATTGTCTGCCATTATTGTCCGATAACATGAATGACAAGGTTCCCCATGCCTTTAGAGTTCAAACCTCCTCAAAACATCTGTGAGCCACCACCATGCTTCACAGTGGGGACAGTATATTTTTACTATAGGCCTTGTTGACTCCTCTCCATACATAGCGCTTATGGGTTTGACCCAAAATACAGTGTGCCAAAAGCTGTGAGGCGTGTCAAGGTGTTTGGCACTGGCTCAGTAAAGACTTCTTTCTGGCAACTTGACCATGCAGTTCATTTTTGTTCAAGTATTGTCGTATTAAAGTTCAAGTTTAAGTATCTGTGGGTTTTTCTATGTATCCCGAACAATTCTTCTGGCAGTTTTGGCTGAAATCTTTCTTGGTCTACCTGTACTTGGCTTGGTGTCAAGAGATCCCTGAATCTTCCACTTCTTAATAAGTGATTGAACAGTACTGACTGGCATTTGCAAGGTTTTATATATCTTTTCATATCATTTTACAACTTAATGCCATTCCAGTACCTTTTACACAGGTCTTTTGACCGTTTTTTTTCTACTCCCCATGGCTCAGTATCTAGCCTGCTCAGTGCATCCACGTGAGAACTAACAAACCCATTGACTATTTATACATAGATACTAATTGCAAATTGCCACAGGTGTGGGAAATTATTTTTTAATTGCCATTTTTACCTGTGTGTGTCACCTTGTGTGTCTGTAACAAGGTCAAGCTTTCAAGGGAATGTAAAATTTTGATCAGGGCCATTTGGGTGATTTCTGTTATCAGTATTGTTTAAAAAGGAGCCTATGTGATAATGAATGACTTCATATGATCACTATCCTTACATAACAGTCAGATGTTTTGCATGAACAGACATAATGTCAAAATCAATGCTGACATTTCACAATTTCTGCAAGGCTATGTATAATTATGAATGTATTATAATGAAGAGTATGTATAATGAAGGCTATGTGTTGTGTGTATGATCCGTCACTGAGCACATACAGTGATGTCATAAAGGAAAGAGGGAGAGATGGAATCTCTACAGTAAATTAAGCGGCACTGGGCATTGAGAAGTCTGTACAGTGTGTGTGGCCCATTTTAGGAAGACAAACCACACAGTTACACTATGTTTGGAGTAAGAAAGAAGATTGGGACAAAACAAAGTGTAACCGGACTGTATTGACTTACAGTATGTTTGACTGGACCTAATGATATTAATACTGTAAGCTGTGTGCTCTTCAAGGCACTTTTACAATGCTAACTTTTAGGAAGACACTTATGTTAAACTTTCATAACTGATCATGGACTGTGTACATTTTTACTAAACACAAAACAGGAACAGATAGTGAGATAATGCAGAATATTATAGTAATCTTTAAAATGCAGGAAGTTAAATAGTATAAAATTGTATTACAAATTTGTTGTTGTTGTGTGTATGTTTAGTCTGGATTTGTCAGACAATGACAGACTCCTTTTAGGAAGCACCTCAATGCTTTCTTAAAAGCAACACCAGAAATACATCAGACACCTTCTCTACATGAGAGCCCACTGAAAGACCACACAATGATGTTCTAAAGGTTCCTGTCTTTCTGGGTATTCACCATTCTCATTTCGGGTTTGCATACAGGTAAAGTGCCTTGTATAAGTATTTACCCCCTTTGGGCATTCCCACATTTTTTAGTGGTAGGATTGGATTGGGATTTTTCCCATGTATTTTACACAAAATACTGAACAATTTGAAGGTGTATAATAGTTTTTATTGAGTCAAGTAACATTCAATTTTTAAATATTTGAGTATTTTGAAACACTGTTGTCAAATAAATATATTTTAATGAAAAAATTAAAAAAATTATGTAGCCAGCAGTGTTGTGGGTAACGCGTTATGTAATATAACTCATTACATAATATAAATACTTAAAGTGATGTTCGGAGTAATATAACCCTAGGGTTTTTTGTAGCTTCAACTCGAGCCAAACAACCCCCATAAACTTTTTTTCCTTGTTATAACATTGGTCGAATTAGCACTACCAGCCGAATGGCCAACCGTATATCTCAGAATTTTTTCCAAATTACGTTCTCAGGAAACTATTTTGAAAACCTGAATTACGTTATATGCCAACATATTTAGTTTTTTTTACGTTTGAACTGAAAGTTTCGTTATTAGGCTATATTTGTACTTCAACAACGTTGCTCCGGTACATTTAGTTTAGCGAATTTATGCAAGAACATTCCACACATTCCATACATTCCATAGCGTTCGAAATTATATTGCAACATTCACAGTTAAGGTTAGGTAAGAGGTTACTAACGGTTAAGGTTAGGCATGAGGTTACTAACGGTTAAGGTTAGGATTAAGGTTAGGGTTAACTTTGCAGAAAACGACTATCGTCTGTCTGAATGCAATGCAGAACAAAACACGCACAAAGTGCCAGTCTGGATTCGAACTCGCAAACAATGGCATGCAAGTCGCAGATTTATACGCCCATCCACCATCCCCGACCTCCGCCCTAGCAAAAACTACGCTTGCCACAGGTGTGGGAAACATTCCTATTTAACGTTATTCGAGTGTTCAATTTAGTTCCCTAGAAACGTAATTGACCCTCTCATACGTTCATATTTGACATATTTCGGTTTTACAAAATGGTTCCCTCAGAACATATTTCATGTGATTTAGGGCTGGAATGGCTTAGTGCAGGCGCTAATGGAACTAAGGATGTATCTCGTAAATAACCCCAGAATGGTACCAAACTTCTACAGTAATACAAATTGGTTCTGTAATTATAAAACGAGGCATTGAAAAGTTTATAAGTACACCAGAAGTAGATTTAAATAACACTTGCCTGATGGCTGCTACTCTTGCCTGCTGTAATGATCAGACTCCGTATGAAGGAATAAGAATGGGTTAATAAAGATTATTTCAATATAACATGTGCAGATGGATCCAAAGGCAAAAGTACAATAACACAAGTCTATAGGCTAGGTCAGGAAGCAGTGTCGGCAACAAGAATACTCAGGCAACTCTACAATAGTGCAGGGCTTGGCGTGGTCGGGAGGCAGAGGTCAAACCAGGTAGGCACAGGCAGAAGTACGTAGTCGGGATCCAAAAGGCTTAATCAGGTCACAGGCAGCAATGGTCTAGTCACAGGCAGTCTCAGGCAAAAGTACGAAAACGGAAGGCAAATCTCGAGAGTGGAAAAACAAACACAGATCAATACACGGTAATTAGTATACAGGATAGAATGCTCAGTAGCTTAATGAATGACAATACCTCACAAGGAGGCTGTGTGTGTGACTGGGCTATATACTGTGATGCTGTGGCAGGTGTCAGTAGTCAGGTGATTGGTCTCAGAAAGACAATAACTCGCAAGGAGGCTGTGTGTGTGACTGGGCTATATACTGTGGTGCTGTGGCAGGTGTCAGTATTCTGCTGATTGGTCTCTGTGGTGTGTGCTGTGTTCATGAGTGTGGGGAAGTGAAGTGTCTGTGTCTTGGGAATGGGATCTGGACTGGGTGCTGTGTTCGTGTGTGTCGGGAATGTGTGCATCTTCAGTCTCAGGTGTGGCCCCCACTGCACAGGGGCCCCCACAAAATCCAGCAGTTATAGTATACAGGCCCCTGTTATTGGAATAATTCTAATATTTAGATTCGTTCTATGCCTGAGATTTAAATGAAAACCACTGAAACATGCAATTTGATTAAAAGTTCAGTGTGTAATTTCTAGTGACATCTAGTGTTATGGTTTGTGAATTGCAAGCAGCCAGTCACTTCCTACCCTTCCCTTTGCAAACACAAAAGCTAAGCTACGGTGGCCGACGTAGGATAAAATATGTCGTCATCTGAGACAGCAGAGTAGATAGTCAAGCAATGAGGTTTCTTTATAGAGAAATTAAGATATTTACTTTCGAATGTTATTTTTACTTGTTCATCATTGTGTTAGTGTTTTATTCACTGACTTTACCTAGTTTCCATGTTAGTTAGTACAAGATAAGAAAAAAGTTGCTTTGAATACATGTTTCCTTCATAAGAGCCTTCTATCTAGGAAAAGCCACACTGATGGTTACCAGTGATTTTTGCCTGCGTCACTCCCGTATTCGTCTGGCTTCATCATGCTTTCAAAAATAACAATCCAACTAACTTAAAATATTTTTTCTAACAGGGTACTAAACGTTTAGTGGCTAATATGAGCTGTTATTTTGTAGACTAATGTTACAGTTTTGCAGTAAATATTACTAATCAGCTGTTTGTCTCACAAACGTAACCAGCACATTTCTCCCTACATAGCAAAGCAAATACACAACGATAGAGGAGAACCACATGAAACAATCCAACTACATATTTTTTCTAACACGGTAGTAAAGGTTTAGATGGCTAATATTTTGTAATGCTGTAGAGTGTAGGCTAACGTTACTATTTGCGGTCAATAGTACTAATCAGCTGATTGTCTCACGAAGGTAACCAGCCCATTTATACCCACATAGCAAAGCCATTACTGTACACAGCGAGGGAGAAGAACCACATGAAACAATCCACCTAGATATTTTTTCTAACACCATAGTAGCTGGCTGGTATGAGCCTACAGCAAACGTTACTGTTTTGCGGTCAATAGTACTAATCAGCTGATTGTCTCACGAACATAACCAGCCCATTTATACCCACACAGCAAAGCCATTAGTGTACACAGCGAGGGAGAAGAACCACATGAAACAATCCACCTACATATTTTTTCTAACACCGTAGTAAAGGTTTAGCTGGTTAATATGAGCTGTTATGCTGTAGGCTATTGTTTTGCGGTCAATAGTACTAATCAGCTGATTGACTCACGAACGTGTAACCATCTTTTTTATCCCACATAGCAAAGCCATAAGATAGCGAGGGAGAATAACTAAGTTGCATGCAACAATCCAACTATATATTTTACACCAATGATAAGGGAAAAGTCAGTTTTCACGGTGACTATGGCTAGCTTCTACAAGGCTAACATTGTCAAACAACTGTTTTCAATTGCATTGCTAAAGTTGGAATACCTTACCTGTCCAGCAGAAAACAGGCAACTTCTGCATGGCTTTGAATTTTTTTCCCCTCATTAGAGCCTTCCAATTGTCCAAAATTCCACTTCTAATAAAGGAGAGATTCTACTATTACCTAATAGTTAGAAACGTACAACTTCTGCTGCTGCTTCTTTTTCAGCTGCTTCTCTTTTAATGTTGTGATGAAACGCGCTCTGTAGCGCTGTTTGTTTGCTGAGGGCTACAGTAGAATCATGACGACAATCATGACTACAGCGGCCTCCATATAAGGGGGTGCCCGCGGTTATGTAGCTATAAATGGCTCATTCTAAGGTAATAAAAACATAATGGTTCATTATGTAAGGTCTTTACACACCACTGAAAACATAGTTATGGATCTTATATTGCATTTCTGTCAATAGATCCTCAGAACTATTACACATGAAACCTTCAAAGAAGCTTTCCAAATATCTGCTCCTCTCCCCTCCCTAAAATGGTTTGTTCAGATCCGAAGTATCATTATTCAGTTAGTGACAAACATTATATGGACCCAATGAAGTTGTAAGTCCCACCCCAACCCGTGAACAGAACCAATCAGAGTTGAGGAGGCAGCTAAAGTTAACAATGAACTTGGTGGAAGAGCCACGGGGTAGCTTTTCATCCGGAAGTCGAGGCGTGCATGTAGCGATTCAGATGCTACCAGGCTATCAGCTCACGTTAACATTCCATTCATTCCATTCAGTTTAGGGGTCACTTTGACAGCGAATAAACTAAAATCGGAAGCGTTTAAAGATTTTATTTCTCCATTGTTTATTTCTAAAGAAACAGGACTATGGATAAACAGCTCCAATACCTTGTACCTCACGTTATGGCCCCGTATCAGCAGTTTTTGTAAACGTATGCTAGTTCCTGTCTCATAACCATGTGACTTCCTGTCGCACAGTAGAGAAATTACCATATATTCCAGTAGAAGCTCGCAGACAATCGGTGGGACGTGGAGGCATACAGTCAAGGGAGAAGCCCATCGGAACAAAATATTTCAGCAACATTTTGATTGATTGGAAATACTTCAGTACATTTGGAAGGCATCTACAACATGTCCTAGCCTACATAACATAATGTGAAATAATGAAAAACGTTCTGTTCAAGTTTTTTTTACCATGATTTATTAGCCTAACTTATATGATTTTACACCTACTGAGCTGAGCTCCCAACCCAGCTAGCTTAGAACTGGCGGGCCGACGGCGGTTACAGCTGACGGTATGCTAGCTTTTTGCTCATCGTTTAATGGACGGTCCACTGCGGCAGTGTTGGAGGCTAGGCACCGGGAGGTGAGCAGAGTTTTAGACAGAGATTCTTTGGGAAACCTACGTCAGTTTTCTTTTCCTGAGGTAACGTTTAGAATTTAGGTAACAAGGTTACTATATATAGCTATCTACCTAATGTTTTAAACTTTGTTTAGCTATTTGCAAGTTTGATGACTGCAATATATTTAGCATCACTTATGTTGATATTTGGTAATGGCTGAGGTAACTTAATGTTAAGCAAGCTAACATAAACTAACTAGTTAACGTTTGCTAGGTAGTAAGAAAACTCTGATAATTTGTATAATCCATTTGGGACATGGTAGTGACACTTGCAGATATGGAGTTGTATCATCAGTTTTGTTGTTCTAACATTACCTTGGTTAGCTAACTTGATAACATAATTAGCCAATAATAGTTACTATACTAACAAAACAAACAGGTTTTATAAGATAGCTAACTCGTCTGCAGGTATGTTTTGTATAGTGAAAAACTGAAGATCACTTCGATGCTGTAGAATGTGTAATTGTCACGTTAGTGTTCAGGAAAACAATGAGGTCTTCATTTACGAATTTACATAAATAGGAATATTCGGCCAACATTTATCTCAGGCTATGCTGACTACAACAGTATTGTTTTTTGCCATAGTTATGGTTTTCAACCATTCAGAACCATTCATAATTTTTCCATCTGTTCCTGGCAGTCACATTTTTACCGCTGCATCATGCTGGCTCTCTGCAGATATTGTAGAGAGACTATACGTCCTCTTTTTCCCGGATGTGTCCTCTTTTTGGACCTAAAAAATGTGTCTGACCAGGATTTTGAATTTTTTATTTTTATTTTTTTTATTTAACCTTTATTTAACCAGGTTAGTTGACTAAGAACAATTTCTTATTTACAGCAACGACCTGGGAGCAATTAGGGTAAAGTGTCTTGCCCAAGGACACAACAACATTTGGTTCAGTCGGGAATCGACTGGCAACCTTCTGACTACAAGTCTAACTCCCTACCCACTGAGCCATCTGCGCCCCTCAAATCATCCAAAATGTCCGGGATTCGGCTTTGCTTTCTACAGTCGTCATTCATTGTGTGCATTTTTGAGGATTTGTATTTACCATCCACTGCAGGTTAGGGTCTGCCTTCCGCTCCCACTGTCCTCTTTTTGGAAAGTTAAAATATGGTCATCCTAAGAAATCGCTATTTGAAAAATATCCTTACACAGGGTACATTACACACTTGTCTATTGTTTTCTTTCAGGTATTGAGAGATATTTAGTGAATGCTCTTGAGGAAATCAAGGACAGACTGACAAAGCTTGGAAGAACAGTGGCCGGTCTCTCTCTAGATCCAGTACTGCAGATGTGAATTTATCTGATGACACTGTGCTACCCTTACAAAACTACAGAGATCTGGATTACCTGGAACAAAAAATGGAGGACCATCAAAGTGGAAAGGACTTGGTAAAACTCAATAGCTTAGTTAATTTCATTATAATTACAGTAATTTATATTACCCATTACAAATCTCTGTTTCTATCCATCCAGCTTTGCTTTGTCCGCTTATCCGAGGTCGGGTTGCGGGGGCAGCAGCTCCAGCAGGGGACCCCAGACTAATACATTTTTTCATTCGATCTATTCTGTATTTCTAGAATACCTATCTGGGGACCATCGGTGGGTGTGATGTCCAAGTTACAACCAGGCGGATAATGGCAGCGTTGATCAGCCATGTACTGGGCAGATAGCTGACAAATGACGAGACCGTTTCACAACCTGAAGCTAAGAAAAGTTGTTGCAGGTACATCCATAGGACTTACTGTATTTTCCAAATGTTTACATTATCTTGAGCACCTACACTATTACTACTCATCTATTATACATTTAGGCAATGAAGCATTTGCAGCATAGAGGGTTTTTACACTACGAGAGATACCGATAACTTTTAGCAACATTTTCTGAATCTGCTAGCCCTGACGTCGGTGTGAGACAATTATTGTGAGACACTAATACCTTCCTCCGACACCGGCCCTACAGCCTGCTCCTTCTCCACCTGCACACTCAAACCAAGGCCCCCCACTCTCTGAACCGCTTCAGCATAAGTGACCTTATCCACCACCTTAACCCGCTGAGCCTCTGTTGCCCGCTTCTGAACCATACACCCCCCAAATGCAGCACTGTGCTCCCCACCACAATTGCAAAACCTCACCTTGTCCCCTACCCCACACTTGCCATATACTCATGTGGACCCCCACACCAAGCACATCGACCCTACCCTCTACACACAGCAGCCACATGCCCCATACGTTGACAGTTAAAACACCCGTGGCGGTGGCACATATTCCTTAACATAAAAATAAAAAGTGCAGTCTACTCTACAACGGCTCTCCAACAATACCGTCTGACTCACCCTCTCCAACTGTAGAATACAGTAAACCATGTCATCAGGGGCGCTGCTAAGGATTTTGGGCCCCATGAAAAGAATCTTGACAGGGCCCCCAACACAGCTGAGACAGGGTTTCTCTGGGCCCCCTCTTAGTCATGGGCCCCGAGAATCGTCATCCTTTACCCCCCCTTTACAGCGCCCCTGCATGTCATATACTGTTTATACTACACTACCTGTCTATACTGTACTTTTTTGCACTTCTGGGTAGACACTGCAATGAATTGTCTCTATACTTGTACTCTGCACAATGAAAATTAAGATTAATCTAAATGTGTCTTATCAATATTAACTGTGTAGGCTAGTGAGTTTGAATATATATTATTACCAAGTTAAATCACATAAGTTATAAAACTACATTACATTTCTGTCAAAGCATGTCTACTTGAAGTGTCTACTGTGTGTTTCCATAATAAATACTTTATCATTTGGTTAATAAATATTGCTTTATTGAAACTTCTCAACCAGTGTCGGCCAAAAACACAGAGATGTTGCAGGTCCTTCATCGCTGCAACGAGATCAATGCTCTTCCTGCATCCCAAGTCATTCCCGCCGTAGTAAATCAGCAGGACATCTATGCTCTTCCTCTAAGGGACCGGAAGAAGAAAGGAAGGAGTCCGTGCCATCGAAGACCACCCCAGCCAAACCAGTGAACCTTGGCCCCCATGGTCTCTCCGGCCCTCTCTTCCCCACAACGAATGCTGCCCATGATCTTAAGAACTAGACCTGTTAATTGCATACAATCAAAACATTGTTTTGTCATTGTCAGTACACATTTGTTAATACACATGGTTCATTTATTATTTTACTCTCTTACAGTCAATGTGTTGATTTACATATTCAAATTTAATCTAAATTATACTATAGCTACATGGCTTACCTTTGTTAGGCTTTGTGTAAAGCAGTGTAGTTAAAAGTTGCAGTAGTATTTGAACTTATGAGGAAAGAAAAATGAAAAGGCCAACCATCAGTAATAGATATTCTTGGTGACATTTGTTATTGTTATTCTATTATCTA
>JACXGM010035068.1:0-11884 GCA_016801145.1 Umbra pygmaea | reverse complement strand
ATTTAAAGCTACAGACACAGAAACGGCACGTCCTAAGGAAAGCTCATTGTGGGACTGGCTTGAAGTGGCTGTAATTCAGCACCAAGGCTGAATTTCGGAAAGAGACTACAGATATAGGATTAGGGGACCACTAAGGCCAATATAAATGCATCCAAAATGAGCATGCCATGGGACCTTTAAACCTGTGTTTTTCTCCATCAGTGGTACATTATACCAACCTTGGCATGTCTGCTGCTAGACATGTTAAAGTTTCATAGACACTTTTCTCTGCCCTTGGTTTCGAAAACCTGTTTTGTTAAGGTACACAATTCACCCACCTAGGGAGAGGATATTATACAATTTCAAATACCAGTATTGAATCCTGCATTGAATCCATTTCAGAATAAAGCATGATATCTAGCTAGATTAACTACATATATATTTCAGATAACAAATTAGAACAAACAAATAAGGCTACAAACTCATAAATTTGTTTGCAGTGAGAAATCTTCATTTGACATTTCCTCTTCAGTGCTGTAGTTTCATTCATGGCTCAAAACATTTTCCAATGAAAAGAAGTCATAACAGAACATGATGAGGGATATGTTTGAAGATTGACTACATCAGGGAGAATGTATCATTCATAGAGCGAACAAGCCAATTTGATTGCCATAAAATATTATATTTACATAATGGAAGTAAGTGATTTGAATCTACAATATTGTGCTAAGCATGACAGTCTTGCAAATTAATAAGATCTCCACGTTTCGTCCAATTGTCCTATATATATTTCTAGGTGCAATAAGAGTGCTTGAAGATGCAGTGACAGGACCAGTCAGAATATGGTATAGCAATCAATCTCTGAGTAAGGAAACTGATGCAAAATGTATATTTGGACAAAAATTTAGAATAGAAATACTGTGGAAAATGGCTCATTGCTTCTCAGGCTATCCTTTATGTTTAACTCTCCGATTGCAGCATTTCTCTTATCGAACATGTTGAATATTCATTTGAGGATCTTAAACATACAGAATTTGTGTGATTTATTGCCCTTCACGTTTACTGCCACACATTGGAAAGGTTGGCAGTATGTCTCTTAACAACATCAATGTGCAGTAATTTGCTTAAATGGTACCTTGAAAATATCAGATAAATGTAACCTTCAGTTGAAGTCAAATTGTACAGAATGAACTAGTTCATGAGCAAGAATTTAAATCAGAAAAAAAGGTTTGCGCCAATTTCAGAGACATTTTGTTTTTTAATCTGTTGATTTTAATTCAGAAAAGTTGTTTGAATTAGATTGCTGTGAGGGAGTGGCCAAAATATTGAGCCAGGAACCAAAACGCTGCTAGTTAGCAATATGGTTTATTCTGCCCATAATCTCTCAGATAAGATTTCTTGAAACAAAATGTTGCAGAGGTTCAGGGCTGATTGTAAATAACCTGACAGTGTACAGCTGGCACATAGGCCAACATCAAAATGTGGTTCTCCTGGTTGATATGCACTATTTCAAATTACCGTACAATACATAAACCCATAGGAAGATATTCATAAGCAAAGGGAGCAACACCTCAAAAATGTGTGACTATCTCTAAAAAAATAACTAATTTCTCTACATGTGAGCATTTTACTTTCAATTGGACAAACTGGAACTACAGCCATTTCAGTTTTATCTCACTACAATGTCCTCAGATTAATTTCTAGCATGCAACAAGAAAAAAACAGCATCATTTTGTACAATGTAATTTTCTTTGGTCACAGAGGGACGCAATCACATATATCTTTAAGGGGAAGTTGAGACAAGTCTGCAGGCAATTGAATGATGTCTGTCGCTATCGATAAGACTGGGTGCTAATGACTAAAATGTAAATGCACAGAGAACTTAGGGCAGATCAGTCTTTGTCATCAATGGAAATAAAATGGTGCAAAAAATGTTGCCCTTTTATTATGGGTTTAGAACTAAAAATATGAAATAACAATTAATGTCTTCTTGTTTGGCCCTATGTAGATGAAAGAAAAAATAATTATTTGTTACCACAGCAACTGATAGGCCCTACATTAACCTGATCATATTTACGGTTTTAATTTCAAACAGTCTTTCTTCCATGCTGTACAGGTCTGCCATATTTGTCTTTTAAGTTTAACAAAAAAAAGACATTTAGACATAAGAGGGGATTCAGGGTTGATGAGATGGTTGTATGTATGTGTTGGTGGTGTGTGTGTATTGTATATGTAATAGGCTATATACATAATAATTGAAAGACGCTGGCCATAATTCTGTGATTCAGAATGGTCACTACACTGCATTCCAAAATATTATGCAAATTATAATTAAGTGTCATAAAAATGAAATATTTTGTTTTTCAATCAAACCCATCAATGGTATTGTGTCTCTACACTCTTTGGATCACTGAAATCAATCTCAGACACCTGTTATAATTAGTTTGCCAGGAGGATCCCAATAAAAGGATAACTACTTAAGAAGGATGTTCCACATTATTTAGCAGGCCACAGGTTTCAAGCAATATGGCAAAGAAAAAGCATCTCTCTGCTGCAGGAAAAAGGTCAATAATAATAATTATTTCCAGAGCTCAAGGACGCTTTTCAATGAACAAGTAACAATAATAACAATAACAATGGACCATGATAACAAACAAACAAACAAACAACAAAATGTAGATGAGCGTAAATGAGACTATGTAGGCAGGGCAGAATACACCAGAATACAAACAAACAACAAAATGTAATATAACTTTAAGTGTGGTAACATTCAGAAAACAGATGAGTTTTGAGCATAGTTTTAAATTCTGAAATAATATTAACACGACAGAATGATCGAGGGAGAGAGTTCCAAAGTTTTGGTGCGACAACACTGAAAGACCTGCCCCCCATTGAAGCAAGGCGATGCCGAGGGACAACAAGAAGGCTAGAGTCAGAGGATCGTAGAGAGCGAGTCGGGGTGTAGGGGTGGAGTAAGTGGCAGAGATAGGGGGGAACCAAATTGTGCAGAGATTTAAAAGTGAGCAGGAGGATTTTTTATTTAATACGATAAGCCACAGGAAGCCAGTGGAGATCGTACAAAATGGGGGTGATATGGGCAGAACGCTTAGTGTGGGTAAGTATTCTGGCAGCAGAGTTTTGAATGTATTGCAATCTGGTAATGGAACTGGCTGATAGACCAATAGATAGGGCATTGCAGTAATCAAGATGTGATGTGACAAATGCATGGATGAATGTTTCAGCGTCTTTAATATTGAGGAAGGGGCGGAGCTGGGCAATGCGACGTAAATGAAAAAAAGCTGATTTGGTGACAGAATTAATATGAGCCTGGAATAAATATTTCAATGCCTTGGACAAGGTATGAAAACATTAGATATTTCACGAAAACCAAAGCATGATCATTGTACTGTGAAGAGATTTGTGGGCGATTCAGAGCACAGATGGGTTCATGCTGATAAAGGCATAATGAGGAAGGTTACTGCCAGACAAATTTATTAAATTAAGAGAGCAGCTGATAAAATGCCATTACAAAAGCAGCAAACAGGTATTTGAATCTGCTGGTGCCTCTGGAGTCTTGCATACCTCAAGGTGTAGGATCCTCCAGAGGCTTGCAGTTGTGCATAAACCTACTATTCGGCCACACCTAACCAATCCTCACAAGCAGAAATGGTTGCAGTGGGCCCAGAAATATATGAAGACTAATTTTCAAACAGTCTTGTTTACTGCTGAGTGTTGTGCAATGTTGGATGGTCCAGATGGATGGAGTAGTGGACAGTTGGTGGATGGCCACCATGTCCCAATAATGCTGCGACATCAGCAAAGAGGTAGCGGATTCATGTTTTGGGCCGGAATCATGGGAAGAGAGCTGGTAGGCCCCTTTAAGGTCCCTGAAGGTATGAAAATTACCTTGGCAAAGTATATAGTGTTTCTGACTGACGACTTTCTTCCATGGTACAAAAAGAAGAACCGTGCCTACCATTGCAAAATCATCTTCATGCATGATAGTGCACCATCTCATGCTGCAAAAAATACCTCTGTGTTATTGACTGCTATGGGCATAAAAGGAGAGAAACTCATGGTGGGGCCCCCAGTGTTGTGCCTGAATGCGTTCATTGAAAGATAGTTCATGAACTTGTTCATATTTTGGGCGAACGTGAACTAAACGTAGGCTACTGTATTACTGCCTGACAAACATTACTGTGAACTCATTCAGTCTGGTGTCTGTAAACGGCACGCTCTCTCAGTTTTACTTCATTCAATAGGGTGCCATATTTCTATAGAGCCTTCTAGGCAAAAACCTGGCCAAAAAACACAGTTAAAAGGCTTAAATATGTAGAGGAAGAAACACCTCTCGATGTCATCTGGCAAGTGGCAAAACGAGCCACCAGTGTCGTGACTCGCACCGCATGCGTCATCAAAACAAAAAGTAGCATGAAGGCGACAGCAGCATGTAGGCAACCAAACAGCAAGGATCGGCATTGTATGATTATTTAAATTAGTTTTATGACAAGGACGGTGAGGATGGGAAAAAACATACAATTCTGTACAAACTTTGCCTGCCAGCCTTCAAAAAGAAAATTTGCACTGATGAACTAGTTCATCTTTAAATTTGTGAACAGAACTATGAACTAGTTCATGTAGAAAGTGAACTTTCCCAACACTGGGGGCCCCCATCCTCCCCTGACCTAAACCTATTGAGAACCTTTGGAGCATCTTTAAGCAAGACATATACAGTATGAGGGTGGGAGGCAGTTCGCATCAAAACAGCAGCTCTGGGAGGCTATTCTGACAACCTGCAAAGAAATTCAAGAAGAAACTCTCCATGAACTCACAATTTCAATGGATGCAAGAATTGTGGAGGTTCTATCAATGAAGTGGTCCTATGTTAACATGTAACTTGCCCTGTTAAGATGTGTTTGATTAAAATAGCTTTTGATGTCAATAAATATGACGTAATGCTACAAATTCAACTAATTACCATTTTCTGTTCTTTACAACCTACAAAATGTTTAGAAACTCTGTTGTGCATAATAATTTGGAACAGTGCATTTTGAGTTTTTTATTTTTGAAAAAATATACTGTTTTCATTGGGTGATTTGTTCAATGAAATTCGACTTATACCCTAATGTTGGGTGACTTGAAAATTATACTGAATGTCATTTGCATTGACTATTTAGGAAAATTTGTGTAAAATATCATTTGCATAATAATTTGGAATGCGGTGTATATAAAAAACCTACTTAGAATTTGGGCCGACAGGACAATGGAAAGTCACATAATTTAGGTTTAAACACTGTCAAACAGGAATTCAAACAAATCACTTTGAAAACATCACTCTGTGAATCCAGGGTCTTCATATTTTGTGTTTCAGCTTAGAAGAACCTGACAGATAATTGTCACTCATTTTTGGCAATAAGCCTAAAAATCATGAAAATATTTCTTGGTTAGAAATTAAGATGTCTAACATATTGGATAGTCTAAATCCTATAATTCTTCATATTGTTTGAATTATGATTACTGAATAAGTGTTTTTTTCTTCTAACATTCACTGCTGGTTGCGTTTACTGCCCACCTACAAATCAATGAAAACAGGCTGTTTTATACTGAAAATATGCTGCTGTTTAGTTCACATTTGATGCAGTAATAAATTAAATGTGCATCAACAATGTAGTCGAACACAAGTGGTTTGGATTTTCGTTGCCTATAGCTAAATTAGAGTGATATATCATACATAGTAAGCCTACCAAAGTTACAGTATTCAAATGCGTAAAACATCTTATACGTAATTTCAGCCCATGTTGCCTGATGTTTATCATTGGTTAGTGCTTGCCAAAATGACTTGGAAATCTATGTTCAAATATAAACAGTATTGTCTAAATTTATAACGTAATTACATATTAGGTAGCCCACTAGATGGTGGCGAAAAGGCTCTGACTCGCGCCTTATTACCACATCTTTGCACTTCTATGACTTTCACAGCTCAATCAGGTCAGAGCCTTAGAAAGAGAAGAGTTTCGACACTCGTTGATTTCCGTAACTATTCGAGGCTGCATACCCTAGAAGTGGGCGGCAAAAGCGTACAATGTAATCCAATGGGAGTGTCCAGCCCCGGTGTATCTTCAACTTTGTGACTGATTCCTCTACATTTTTCTCAAGTATCTGCTGATATTGCAACATGATCTCTCAGAAATCTGTGATACTACCACGGATACTTAACTTCAAACTCTGTGGCATTTTCACGGAATGGCTGAATATTCTGAGGAATAATCATGGATCCTTAACTTCTAAATCCGTGGCAGTTTCACGGAATCGCATCATGACATAGCAGAGTGTAAATAGCATAGATTTTGCAGGTTGGTAGTTTGGGGATGGCAGGCGGGTGTATAAACATGCGACTCACATACCAAAGGTTGCAAGTTTGAATCCATGCGGACACTTTGCATATATTCTGTTTTCTATACCAGCGCGATGTAGACGTGTTGCAAATGTGCTTTTTTATCATTT
This sequence comes from Umbra pygmaea, assembly GCA_016801145.1. Taxonomy (NCBI): domain Eukaryota; kingdom Metazoa; phylum Chordata; class Actinopteri; order Esociformes; family Umbridae; genus Umbra; species Umbra pygmaea. The sequence goes on along the minus strand of JACXGM010035068.1, from coordinate 5,401 downwards.
ATTTTACTCACTATAACCATGGTTACAAACAAATTACGACATAATACATGTTACATTGAGTTAACAGCAAGTTTTCTGAGTGGTTAAGGTTAGGTTAGGGGTTTGGGAAAGGCTTACATCGAGTTAACAGCAAGGTCTCACTGTGCGCCAATCGCAGACTTTTCTGTGAAACTGCCACGGAGTTTGATCCGTGTTCATTTCACAGAATTTTCTGCCATTCCGTGGATCTGTCACGGATTCTGGTGTTCATACTCCGTGGCAGTTTCACGGATTTCAAAGAGATCAGGCTGTGATATTGAATGGACCTCATGCAACCCTCAACTTTAACAAGATAACCCAGTACCAATTAAATCACAGTGCTCCCACTAATCTGATTCCACAAATTAGTCTCTTCTAATAGCTTAATTTCTGATCCTAAGGAGATTAATAACACCATGATAACACACATATCTTTATATTCATCACTTTACACATCTGAGTTCAGAGCAAACACCACCAATATGACTCAGTTTTCTTTGGAGACTCCCACAGTTCCCATCGACTCTGCCCCACTGAGCTTGAAAAGGTTGTTGAGGCTATCATAATTTGTATTTGGGGACAAATTTATCTTATAGATCTGGCTTTTGTATGCATCCCCAAGGGTTTGTATCTATACCAATTACACTCGCTCTGACTACTTTCCCCTGGAATCTGGGCCCAGGCATGGTTGCCCACTGTCCCCTTTACACTTCACCATTGCTATTGAGCCCCTTTCAGGGGTGTTGCAGGCCTCTGTCTCTTTCCAGGGTGTATCGCGTGAGGGAGTTGAACATAGGTTATCATTTTATGCTGATTAACTGCTCTCTTTATAAGTAAACCCTTTCTCCACTCTGAAAAACTTTGGTTCTTAGTCTGGTTACAAGCTTCAGTGACTCCCAATCAATACAGCAGTATTACTGCTCCAGCAGACATACTTGTCCTTCCAGCTTAACCACCCTGGCTTCAAGCACCTTGTATTGAATGATACATTCATAAACTATTGTATGATGTAGGAATGATAATAGTGAATAAACTATTGCAGCATAACATCTGGGGCTGAGACAGCGGGGGACAGAAGACGTGGTCTTGCACAAAGTAAAGCTCAGGCAGGAGCAAACAGGCAAGAGTCAGACCCACCCACATTGCCAAGACCACACCAACAAAGGACACTAACAGACGGCAACCACCCTGAGAGGGTATAGTCCACACAATGTACTCCCATCCCACAAGTGTGGGGTACCATGGGGTAACATGAGCAGGCCAGTGACTCGTCCCCTGAGTGGAGTTGGAGCAGGATATCCCAGTGGAGAGGGGACCCTACCAGACAAGCCAGCATGGGTGGTTCATCAACAGTGCCGCCATACTCTTTTAGCCCTCTGGGCCAGACTACACTATACCATAGTACTTACTGAAGAAATTAGTCTTAAACATAGACATAAATCTAAGTCTACATCTCTCTCATGGGTTGGCAGAGCATTCCACAAAATTGGAGCTCTATATAAGAAAGCCCTTCCTCCAACTGTTTGTTAACAAATTATAGGAAGAGTAAGGAGGCAGGCATCTTGTGAATGTAACGTACATGAAAAAAAACAGAAAGTTTCAAATTTTTTGCAATGTTTTCAGAGATGGAAAAAAGCTGCCCTTGAGATATGTTTTAAATGTTCGTCAAAAGAGACTGGGTCCAGTGTAACAACAAGGTGTAATACAGTTTTTTTTCTGATATAAATCTATAACCATCTATGTTCATTGCCAGATTTGACAGCAGGTCTATGTTTCTTGGGACCTAAAATGAGCATTTCTGTTTTTTAAATGTTTAGAAGTAAATCATTTTCTGTCATTTAATTCTTTATATCCAAAACACATGCTTCAAGGTTGTGCAATTATGGGGCTTCTACTTTTTTCACTGAAATGTAAAGCTGTGTGTCATCACCATAGCAGTGAAAGTTGACATTGTGTTTCCGGATGACATCACCATTAGGCAACATATATAGTGGGAACAGTAGAGGTCCCAAAACAGAACCTTGAGGAACACCAAAGCATATCTCAGATTTTTTGAGGCCAGACCATCCACAGACACACACTTTTGTCTTTCCAATAGATAGGATCTGAACCATGCCAGAACATGTCCATGTAGCCTGATATAGATTTCCAATCTGTCTAGAAGAAGGTTGTGGTCAATGGTATCGAAGGCAGCACCAAGGTCCAGAAGCACAAGAACAGAAGCATAGCTCGGGTAGGATGAAACTTGGAGGTTGTTAATCACCTTCAAAAGTGTAGTCTCAGTACTATGATAGGGTCTAATCCCAGACTGTAGCTTTCCGTAAGTGTAATTAGTATTTAGGAATGCACTAAATCACTGGGCGACCACTTTTTCGAATATTTTTTAGAGAAATTATAGATTTAAAATAGGGCAATAGTTATTTAGACTTTCTGGGTCAAGGGTAGTCTTTTATAAAAATGGCTACACCACTGTCACGGATCCTTTAGGTGTGTGGATATGAATGAGACAGGCGCGAAGGAATGCCAATAATCCAATGCTATTTATTTCACTTACTAGAGAGCCAAAACAAATACTGCCTCGTGGGGCGAAACCAAAGCATACAAAAATAGCAGAGCGACACAGAGGACCGCGCAACATAGAACGTTGATCGACAAGAGACAAGACCAAACACTCAACCTAAATACAACAACTAACGAGAGACAATGGGAAACACCTGGGCATGGAAATTACTAACTATAAATAACTATACAGGGATCTATAGGGTAGCAGAAAACATGTGACAAGACATGGGAGTGAGGGGCGGGAACATAAACCAAAATAAAACACACCGGGTAGAAATCTCAATACAAAACAAGGCAAGGCACAAAAGGGACACTAGGGGGAACAAATACATAACAATATACAGGAGGGAGAAACTACAACACTGAAACACACCTACAGGACAGAAATCTAAACAACATACATAGGGTAGCAACTCAAATGGAACATGTCAAACTGAACCAATAACAGAACCACTGTGCATGCACTGAATAACACTAAGAACATAATACATACACATTGGGAACAAGACACATCGAAGAGCAACTCAAAAGTACATGAACACAGGAGACACTCAACAAACCAAAAGGGAAGTCCATGACTCAGCCCATCCAGGGCTGGACGTTACAACTACAACCAATTTTAGGGAGTTTGGTACACACCCAGAGACAAGGGAGCCATTAATTTATTTTTAGCATATGCGGGCCAAGTACAGGGAGTAACTCCTTTAGTAATTTAGTTGGAATAGGGTCCAGTTGACAGCAGAAAGGCTTTGATGCCTTTAGTATTTTATTGAAAGATTCAAGTGATCTTCCTAATCCAGGATCCTGACTGTTCCGTGCAATCTCAGGTGTGTTAAGGAGATATATACTTAAGGGAGGATTCTATGATTTGTTTTCTAATTGGAATTGTATTTTTCATCAAGAAAGCTCATGAATTGATTACTGCCAATATAAATAACTCCTGCCACCATATTGTTTGACATTTTAATTAAATGTAATCTATAGTAACTAGGGCCCTTTAAATGGGAAGTATTACAGCAATCAGTATAAGAAAAGGCACTTTTATTGAATTTTGGTGAATATTTTTCAAAGACAATTGAGCCCTGCTTTCGTATAAATTGTCTTTTCATGAAACCGGAACCTGTAATACGTAACAGTGAGTGATTGGGAAGTACTACAACAATCAGAATAAGAAAAGGCCCTTTTATTGAATTTTGGTGAATATATTTCAAAGACAACTGAGTCCTGCTTCCATATAAGTTGTAGTTTCAGGAAACCGTGACCTGTAGTAAGTAGCAGTGAGTAATTGTGAAGTAGCATACTACAGCAATCAGAAAGAGAGAATGAGATTTTTATTCAATATTTTCTAGAAATAATAATAACTGAACTGTACGTATTGGGAAGTAATGCAATCATCATGAATATAAATTATTAGTGAATAATTTTCCAAGAAATAGCAAACGTTTTGCACACAGGGCTAGCATCCGGTTTGGCAAAGTGAAGCAAATGCGGAAGTGCCTTAAACCTGCATTATATCTGAATTCCAGCTGAAGGCAACACGTGTGGTTGCAAAAGAGGTCGGTTTCTGTAGAAGTCTATGAGAAAGTCAGACACTTCTCAATTAATTTATTACCTCAGTAGACATATTTATACTGAGTTCATGGTCTCAATCGCTAGTTTGAAGTCTTCTGCAATACAGAATGATGTTAATTTTTTAAATTATGTTGTAGTTGATTTTAAAATCGGCAAGAAAGCAGGGGAGGGTTTAGGGAGCGTGGTTGACATTGACTGTGCCAGTGAAAGTGTGTATTATAACGTAGAGTTTAAGTAGCATTGCCAACTCTCAGCTAAAATCACAGTCAGATGAACAATCTATGTTTTTGCATCCCTACTGTCATTGCCGATCTACCAAAACCTTACACAGATCATAGTGACAGAACAGGCAGTGAAGCTTTATGTCAGATACAATAATAAATGTAGTTGTTTTCTCTTGATACTCTGTAATAATGTCAACTTTCTTTGACCCTGATCACGTCATTGACCTGAATTGCGTTGTCAATCTCGAACAATTAAGGGGAAGTGCAAAATCGAATATGAACTGAATATCAACATCAAGCCAACTTCACAGCACATGGACGATGACAAAATAGGCCACAGAGAATGCGATACCTGTTTGGTAAATTTCCTGTAGATTGAGCTAGTAGCAATATACCTGACCACCAATTTGTGTTGTGCAATTAGTACTTTAATAATGTGAACTTGAGATGTGACAAATTATTACAAAAACCACATTGTGTTCATGCTAGTCGAACAAACATAGATCTAGGTAGGCAGGTACTTGGCTGTTCATTTCAAGTAGTCAAAACAATCAGCCCGCCCTTACAACTTTGATGGGTGAAACTGACAGATTCAACGATGGATTCAATAATGACAGTTTTCACATTGACTGCAACCATGAAATAAATAAATCCCGAAATGCAAAATTGTGAAATAAACCATTAAATATGTTACATGTTTTGGACTCATACTTTTATCTATCATTTAAATTATACATTTCCCTTTTTATTTCATTGTGTATTTGTCGTGTTCAAATCTGAGGAGGCAGGCGCGTCTTAACAGAACATCTATTTATTGACTGACACTAGAAAGAACTGACAAGAAACAATGAACTACCCAGAACAAACAAACCCACAGACTAAATACCCAACTAATGAGGGGAGGATGTGCAGGTGTGGACCAAACAACAGAACTGATAGGCTGACAAAAACATGTGACGGGATCATGTGACACAAAGAGCGGGAAACAAAACCAAAACAAAACATATAGGGGAGAAACCACCCTG
>JACXGM010035067.1:0-11790 GCA_016801145.1 Umbra pygmaea | reverse complement strand
GTTGAGATAACAAATTACAAGAGGAATTCAAGCCAAATTAATCTTCTGTTGTATAATCCAGGTTAAGGCCTGCCTACCTCAGTGGGGAATTTGATTCCATTGATAGTGTGCTCAGAGCCTCTGTCGTCACTGGCACCCCAGTGGAAGTGGAACTGCTTCAGCCTGTAGGTGCCGGTGACAGGGCCTCCAGTCAGTGCTGTGGATAGGAATGAACACAACGACACACATGCTAAAATACTTTGAATTTAGTCTTTTCAAAATCTGTTTCAGATGTGTTTTATGTGCTTAAAGACAATGAAATGCTGTGTCATTTTCATAAATAACAGGGACGGGGGGCTTTTACAATGGCACTGAACTAAAAAGGAATATGATACAGAATATTAGCAGAATAAGCTCAGAAAAATATATTTACAAGATTATATAGGATTACTTCAAAACTCTGCTGTGATTGTTACATTTAACTGCAAAAATGATGAATCCAGGAAGCAGTTAGATTCTGAGCAGCCGAATGAACACCTGTTTGTTCTCACGTCACCTATCGCTCTGATCTACAGCAGCACTGCACAGCAGCCTCTTGTGTGTGCACAATGAACAAAGACAGGGTATCCAGGAAATGTATACATGTTTGATTATGGTTAGATACTGTTTCATTATATTGGTCCTGGGCCCTCTTTTAATGGCAAAGGTATCATGAACCCAGTACCAGGATTTTTTTTTCTCAGGATTTATTTTACAAAATGCCTTAGTGCCATTATCCTCACATGGTGATCCACAGAAAACTAGTAGAAAATGGGGCACTCATCATTTATCCACCAAAAATATATTTTTCTGAGCAATTTACATAAACTTTTATAATTTCCACATGAAAAAATGTATTTGCATACAATGAGACTAAGTATTTGTATTATTTACTTTATCTTTTCCTGGCTGATCTTAATCAAATGTGCAAATCATTTTGACTGTAAGTTAATATGTAACTACTTTAGTAACTCCTATGCACTTGTTCACATACTAAACCAGGTCTCCATGGACAGCTCAGAATGGATCAAAACAAGATCTCAATTAAATAGATGTTCATATTATGTGAATTTAGATTCTATGACTTACTTGAACTGTCAGTGTCATCCAAAAAGCTAACTTGGAAGGAATGGCCGTTGTTTATAATGTCTGTGGAGTTGGATGGATCATACTTCAGTTTTAGGGGCTTTAGGGTAGGATCGAAAGATGTTTGGCCAGGAATAATATTAATAGGAGATTGTCTGGGTCCATCAGCATTGGGACAGCTCTCAATCCACGTATCAGGTCCTATAGTAAAACAGATGAGGACAAAGTGAAAAGAAAAAAAAAGAATAAAATGTTAAAACTACTTATATGACCTATTTTCTAAAAGCATCAATGTTCCACGCAAAAGCTATAAAACTGCAAATTTCATAACCCAACAAATAATAAAACTGTCATTTTCCATTCATTAGCAGTTATATATCAGCATTTTACTGTAAGTGCCCTAAGGGTCAGATTATTATATAGAAGACTATGTAGTACTACTGTTAATGCCTCACCATTGTGTGGTCCGTATCCCCAGCCGTGAGACATGGCTTTTGAGTTATGTTCCTAATTAATAATATACTCCTTTTAAATGGCTTTGACCTCGGTGCAAGATCCAGTTGTGTCAAAGTAACAAGTGTTAGGGTTTATATAGACTTCCCTGCTGTCAATGGTCCTGTACCGCAAGTGAGTGGGTTTGGCCTCATGATCTTGTTTCAGTAGAGTACACCCATCACAGCAGGGGGTGTTCCTCCACGGTTACCTGGGGTCATTTCCACTTTCCATTGGGCCCAATTACTTTAGAGCGCACCCCTAAGTCAGTTAACCTTCTCCCTGAATTTTGAGAATGAATGAGTTCGCACAACTGATGAGTGCATTCCGGACAGTCTTTCCAAAAGCTTTGGAGTTTGTAAATTAAACACATTTTAAGCATGGTCTCCTACGAGTGCGTTTTATAGTAAAGGTGATATCCCGAATACATCTTCTGACAGCGAGGCATTCAATTGACCTTAGGTTGTCAGTGTCGTTTCTGAATAAGTAGGCAAAAATAGTCTGGATGTCGCCAATAAAAAATAGAGTAGAAAGTTTCTTTATAAAAACGAAATGAGAAGGAAAGCAAGCCTCTGAGTCAAAACGAGATACAATAATAATTCTTAATTTATTTTGGTAATATCTCTTGACAGCGGGCGTCCAGTCAGCCTAAAACATAATACTAAGCACAAAATAGCCTCTTCCTCTCCAGCGCATATTTTAAAGGGGCCGGGACAAGTATTCCGTCAGTCATCCGAAGAGATGAGCAAACTATCCACTATCTTGTTGAAAATAGAAACTACTTAGAAATATATATAAGAACATTTAACCAACATTAACTGCAGACGGTAATATTGAAGGGCTTATTTTGTGGCGCTCATTGGAAAATACACAACAAGCATGGCAATTGTTCTGAATATATAAGTACGTTGACTTTTCTCAACATATATTTCTGAATACTAATGCAGCAGGAATGGGATTAATTCACTCAGAAGTATTACGTAAAATGCTTGAATGTTGTTATTCATTCATAACCATGTGAAAAACTGTCATAAAGCGAAATGCTACTTATCTCTTCAACCGGGAGCCGGGTCAAAAATGCTACTCCTGGAAAATGCTCATCTGCTGCCATCTACTGGAACAAATATGTAACACATAAACTGGCTTTATCATGCAAGTACAATTTAATATAAGTACAATAAAGATTTTTGTATGAGGTTGTAGCATAATGTCAACAATTTTTTCGTTCCAGGGAAAAGTCGTTTTGGTTACATAGAAATACTTTTGTTTTCCACGTAAATTCCTTAGTGGAAAGGATCCTACAGCGGGTGAACCAAGTATTGAACATGTCACAATTTTTCTCAGTAAATATATTTCCAAAGGTGCTATTGACATGAAATGTTCACTGGATGTTGGTATCATCCCAAGTAATCCATACATACAAAGAAACCAAAACAAAGACATTCACAAGTTAGGTGTAATAACGTGAAGTGACATGGAAAAAGTATTGAACACACTTACTGATATTAATTTAATACTTTGTACAAAAGCCTTTGTTGGTAATGACAGCTTCAAGATGCCTCCTGAATGGAGAAACTAGCCACATGCATTGCTCTGGTGTGTTTTGGCCCATTCTTCCACGCAAACAGTCTTTAAATCTTGAAGGTTCCATGGCCCTCTTCTATTCATCTTGATCTCCAGTTCTTTCCATAGATTTTCAATGGGATTGAAGTCAGGTGATTGGCTGGACCATTCTAGCAGCTTTATTTTCTTTCTTTGAAACCAATTGAGAGTTTCCTTGCCTGGGTGTTTGGGATCATTGTCTTGCTGAAATGTCCACCCTCAGTTCATCTTCATCATCCTGGTAGATTTTTGTCAAGATTGTCTCTGTAAATTTGCATTAATCCTTCCTTTAATTATGTGGAGTTTATTTATATTATTTATTTATTTAACCTTTATTTAACCAGGAATAGTCTCATTTAGTTACAGTAACTTTTCCCCCCTGGCGTCCTGGCCAAGACTGGCGGCAAAAAGTTTAAAATAAAAATACATAAAAGACACAACAAAATTTGCCAGTACCATATGCTGAAAAGCAAGCCCACACCATGATGTTCCCACCTCCAAACTTAACTGTTGGTATGGTGTTTTTAGGGTGATGTGCAGTGCCATTACTCCCCTAAACATGGTGTGTATTTTGGTATCAAACAATTAAATTTTACTCTCATCTGACCACACTATATTCTCAAAGTATTTTACTGGCTTTTCCAAATGTTGTGCAGCAAACTTTAAACGAGCTTCAGCATGCTTTTTTTCAGCAATGGAGACTTGCGTGGTGATCGTGCATACAGGCCATGGCGGTGGAGTGCATTGCTTACTGTTTTCTTTGAGAGTAAGTACCTGCTTTTTGCAGGTCTTTTTGAAGCTCTCCACAAGTGGTCCTTGGCTCTTGGACAACTCTTCTGATTATTCGTTTCACTCCCCTGTTAGAAATCTTGTGAGGAGCACCTGGTTGGGGGAAATTTATGGTGTAATGATTGTCAGTCCACTTCCATATTATGGCCCCAACAGTGCTCTTTGGAACATTCAGAAGCTTAGAAATGTGCCTACAACCAAGGCCATCATTATGTTTTGCAACAGTTAGTTTTACGAAGGTCTTGAGACAGCTCTTTGCTTTTACCCATCATGAGATGCGTCTCGTGTGACAACTTGGCAAGGACACCTTTTTGTAGGCTATCAGTTGGGACTGAACCAGCTGATATTAATTTGCACTGACAGGGGGCTGGACAGCTTTTTAATTACTGATGATTTTCAGCTGTTGTCTTGGCTTTCCATGTCTTTTTTCCCCTTACTTTTTTATGTGTTCAATACTTTTTCCCTGTGTCATTTCACATTATTACACATAACGTTCTGAAAATATTTGTTTGGTTTCTTTGAATGTATGGATTACTTGGGTAGTTACCAACATCTGGTGACAATTTCATGTCAATAGCACCTCAGGAAATATATTTACTAAGATAAATGGTGACATGTTCAATACTTATTTCACTCGATGTATATGTATATCTATGGTTTTATATGTAACATAAAATGGTTCTCACTGGAACCCAAACAAATTCTACTGGGAACAATAAAAATGTTTACCCTATGGGGACCATTGAGAAAACTCTTTTGATTATGGTTCAGTACTCTTGAACTGTCCCTGCTATTTATGACATTTTTGTGTAGTTATTTTCTTTTTTCACAGTTTTCTGCTCTTTAACGTATATGTTCCTCTTTGCCACACTAAATGGATATGACAAACACTTCTCTTGACATGCGGCACAGGTTGGGAAGAATATTCTAAAGAAAAATCTATTAATTGGAATGGTATAGGATTTACATTAGTTCATATATGGCAAATGCTTGTGTTTGACATAGGAGAATGTATGTTTATGAACAACAAAAACTTGTTATGATATTGCCATGTATTTATTCAGGGAAATATGTATGGGGTTATGGATGACTTGTAATAGTACTTTTTGTATTTCGACTGTGTCATTCTGGTCCAAGGTAATAATTCTGTGTTTTTCTGTGTTACAAAAACATTGTTTTTGCAACTAATCTGACATACAATGAACAATTTGTCTATGTAAAATCAGTCATTTGAATGACCTGGCCTCAAGTTGCCTACTTTCTAAATTGTGCATTTTGGTTTTGCAATCTATTCATGGTTCTATATCGGTTGTGTAATTAAATGAGTGGTTATTACAGAGCCAAAAGAACAGGTTAATTGAAAATACTAGAGAATCCTCAGTCTATTTGGAAAGCACTACAATTTTTTAAACCAGCACAGGATTTCAGTAACCCTTTAAGAGGTTTTTGACGTCCGAAGCTTCAAATGTCATCAATTACACGTTACTGATACACCAAAGCCTTTGTCCTTTCGCTTCAATCAGATTAGGTGAAAATCTTGAGAAAAACCTCAAAGTGTTGGGGTTGCCCTTCTTATGAGTACTAAATGGTACTTCTGTCTCCTGCCTCCCCAGAAAGCTCAAACACTAGTACACCACTGCCAAAATCACATTGGAGGATTAGTGTAGAAATGGATCAGGCAGAATTTATTGTACCCTGGTCTGTTGCCTGCAGTGATGACATAATCAAGGGTTGAGCCATGTGTTTTTACAAACTGCCTTCGGAATCAACGATTTAATCAATTACATAATCATTCTATGTTTCCTTGAAATATTATCAACTGTTATGACTCTCAGCAACAACCACCACACAGCTGTAATTGCTTAGGTTACCGAGACAAATTAATGCAATATTAGATTAAATGGACTGATGCGGAATGTCGGATACATTAGTGTGGTTATTAGGTAGATATTTGTTTTTAGGTCTTATTTACATAATTTGTCAGAATAGTGAAAAATAGTAAGACTTGGTGGACAATTTAATTAACATATTGGATGCAGCACAGGTTTAACTATGCACTACTGCATTGCTTTGATACCTACAGGTCGAAACCAATACTTTTAATCCATAGACAGACTTTGTGTGGGTGTTTCAGGGTGCATCAGGGGACATTGACTAACAGTTCTTCTGTTAGCTTGCAGTCAAATTCATGTCTTTCAAAAGGAAAAGAACCTCACAAACAAGCACCTCTTATCGACTGCATTTTTTTGTGATTGTTGGAAACCGTATTGTGTTGATGAAAAAAGCTGTTAAATTTGCCCCATCATTTCTTTAAATGTTTATGTCAAACAACAATTTCTCTTCACTAATGATATATAATTTTGTGATGGTAACACTAAACTTAGCTGTAATAGACCTCAACAGTCCCGCCCACTGCTCCGGTTCCGGAAGAAAATTTCCCATTAATTTCTCCCATAGACGTCTGGAAAAATCCATATATAAGCAGTTTTTGAGCATGCCTTAGGCTAACCTGCTATGATGTGACTCATAAGCACTATCATTTCGAGTGAAAAAACGAAAAGAAAATTTAAGGAAATATCTACACAGTCTTGGAACTTTTGATTTTTTTAAATTTTCTGTTAGTTTGTTGCTTGAAATTATATGTTGTATCATATGTGTGAGGTCCTCACGTTGCAGCGCTTCTACTCACCGGAGTCCACTGTTACAAGCCAGCATCAGCCAACACTTTGACTCCCGCGAACGCACCCCGCTGACACGCTCGCAATCACCGGAATTCTAGACACCTGTTCTCCACCATATATATGTTTGCCTGGTGTCTCTCTGCTTTGTGAGGTATTGATTGTATGTAGCGTCATACTTAGCCTGTTATTTCGAAGCAATATATTATCTGGATTTGGATTCTCTTTTCTGCCCCTGGATTACGTTTTTGTATTTCGCCTTTGTACTGCTGCCTGTGATTTACCACTTTACGACTTCTGCCTGCCTTTTGACCACGAGAATAGATTCCGGTATTGTGCCTGTTTTAGAGTCCTACCTGTGTACTGAACCTTGCCTGTCTGACCTGTCTTGTGCAATTCCACATTCCCAGCCAGCTGGAAGTTAGGGCTGAGTCTGAGCCTTACAGAATACCTCACCTATTAAGGAATACCAGGAACATGGATCCTGCAGAACTACAGACCCGTTTAACCAACCAGGAGGAAAGGCTGGACGAGCTGTGCTGGTTACTGAAACAGATCAACTTATCCTCACACTCGTCTGGAGCTCAGGCTACACCTGTACCTACCCCTCCTGTCTCGATGCTGAATAAATATGATGGATCCCCAGGATTATGTAAAGGATTCCTGATGCAGTGCTCCCTTTACATCGACCACCACCAACGCTGTTCACCACTGATAAGAACAAGGTGGACTCCATCCTGTAATTGCTCACTGGGACAGCCCTGGAATGGGCAACTACTGTATAGAGCACGGAGAGCACTGTGTTATCTTCCTTGCACGACTTTCTGCAACTGTTCAAGGAGGTTTTCGACCATTCCACTACCGGACGCGATACAGGAGATCTCTTATGTGAGATCAAGCAGGGCCGACGGTCAGCAGCTGACTATGCGTTGGAATTCCGTACACTGGCAGCTGGGAGTGGATGGAGCGACTCCGTATTACTGACAGTATACCGACGGGGCTTGGCCAGGGATCTACAGGCAGAACTGGTATGTCGAGGAGACATGAAGGACCTCAATCAGTACATCCGGATGTCCATCTCCATTGACAACTTGTTTTCTGACGAAAGGAGAGCTCTGCCACCCTGTGCTGCCATGCACCAACAGTCGTCTTTCGGAGACCTATCCCCCACAGAGCCAGAGCCCATGCAAATAGGGCGCTCACCCCTGTCTCCTGCCGAACGGCAAAGGCGCATTCAGCAACGGCTGTGTCCATACTGTGGTGAGGGACAACACACCGTCAGAGAGGACCTATGCCTAACCCCTCTCAGAACCAGATAGGAACCTCCTTACCATTATCATGCAGACAATTCAGTCTTCCCGTAATATTATCGGTGAACGAGATCCAGATAACCACTCAGGGTTTGATTGATTCAGGGGCGGCCGGGAATTTTATTGATCGTCGACTAGCCCATGACTGAGGGGTTACACTAACGGCTCTTCCTTCTCCCCTCAGAATTAATGCTCTAGATGGACAACCCATTGGCACCGGCTACGTCACCCACCAAACCACACCCATCAAACTCCAGGTCGGAGTTCTACATAGTGAGTTCATACAGCTCATGGTTTTATCATCACCTCGCGAACAACTCATTCTGGGATATCCCTGGCTCCGTTTACACAATCCCGTTATCTCCTGGAGTGATGCGTGCTCATCACAATGTCTGTCTACCCCCTGTCGAGCCACCTATGTAGAAGAGTGTCACGCAGGATCCATCACCTTCATCCCGGATTGTTACCATGACTTTGTTACAATCCTTTCCAAAGAAAAAGCCACAACGCTTCCCCCTCATCGTCCCTGGGACTGTGCTATAGAGCTGATTCCTGATGCAGTCCACCCTAAGGGCCGGATATACCCTCTTTCGCTTCCCAAAAAGGAAGCTATGAATACGTACTTTGAGGAAGGACTTCAACAGCAGATTATCAGAATGTCTACGTCTCCGGCCGCATCCAGCTTTTTCTCTGTGGGCAGGAAGGACAGGGGACTGCGCCCATGTATCGATGTATCGATTATCGAGTCCTAAACAAAGCAACCATCAAACATTGATACCCTCCTCCCCTGGTTCCAGCAGCCCTCGAACAAGTAGGACATGCTAAGATCTACACCAAACTAGACCTCCGTAGTGCCTACAACTTAATCCGCATTCGAAATGGGAATGAATGGAAAATGGCATTCATCACGCATAGAGGCCACTATGAATACCTGGTCATGTCTTACGGTCTCACTAATGTACCGGCCGTATTCCAATCGTTCATGAACGACATATTTAAGGATATGCTGGATCAATTCGTCCTTATTTATATTGATGACATTCTCATATACTCCTCCTCCCTTCCAGATCATATTACGCACGTCAAACGAGTGCTCCAAAGGCTCCTGGACCATCGTCTCTTTGTAAAGGCAGAGAAAAGCCTATTCCATGTATCCACAGTTTCCTTCCTGGGTTTTCGTCGGACACCCGGGGGTGTTCGCATGGATGCAGAAAGGGTCTCCGCTGTGCGTAACTGGCCACTACCCCATACCGGCAAAGAGCTACAACGCTTTCTTGGGTTTGCCAACTAATACCGCCGGTTCATTCGGAATTTCAGTTCCATTGCTGCTCCGCTACACAGCCTCACCAGTCAAGGCCCTGCAAAACTCAAATGGACTACCAACACTGAGACTGCTTTCCGCTCCCTCACGCAACACTTTACATAGGCACCTGTTTTACCACAACTGGACCCCTCCATTCCATTATTTGTAGAAGTAGACGCCTCAGAGGCAGGGGTTGGGGCTGTTCTGTCGCAACGTAACAGTACAACCTCCAGAATGCATCCATGCGCATTTTATTTCTAAGAAATTTTCTCCGGCTGAGCGTAACTATGATGTAGGAAACCTGGAATTATTAGCAATTTAACTGGCACTAGAAGAATGGCGGCACTGGTTAGAGGGGGCCCAACATCCTTTTCACAGTCCTTACAGATCTCAGAAACCTAGAATATCTCCAGACTGCAAAAAGGTTGAACTCACGTCAGGCACATTGGTCCTTGTTTTTTAACCATTTTCGATTTTCTGTTTCATACATACCAGGCACCAAGAACATCAAGGCAGATTCCTTATCCCGCCAGTTTGAAGCCCCTACCAGGACCACTGAACCAGGAAACATCCTACCGCAGACATGTGTGGTAAGACCCATTTAATGGGATATCGATTCACTAATAGAAAACGCTCTCTTAACAGAAACAGCGCCACCTGCCACGCCTCCAGGTCGCACCTTTGTTCCCGCATCTATTCGACCCCACCTATTACAGTGGAGCCATACATCCCTGAGCACAGGTCATCCTGGCATCACGAAATCCATCCATCTGCTGTCTAAACAATATTGGTGGGAATCACTCAAAGAAGTCATCACTGACTATGTTTTGTCCTGTCCCACCTGCGCCCAGTCCAAAACGCCCCGTCAACTGCCGTCAGGTAAATTACTCCCTCTTCCAACACCAAATAGACCGTGGTCTCATGTATCATTGGATTTTCTCACAGATCTCCCACCTTCTGAGGGGTTTACCACCATATTAGTGGCTATAGACCGATTTTCAAAAATGTGTAGATTGATTCCCCTGAATAACCTACCAACCGCCTTGGAGCTGGCAGAATGTATCTTCCAGCAGGGGTTTCGCCTTTATGGACTTCCCGAAGATATCCTTTCGGACAGAGGACCCCAGTTTACTTTGCATGTCTGGAAAGCCTTCTGGGATCGACTGGGGGTCTCTGTTAGTCTCTCCTTTAACTACCACCCGCAATCAAATGGACAGATGGAGAGGCTCAACCAGGAAATCGGCAAATAACTCAGGCAACAGTGCGCTACTCTGCCCTCCGACTGGAGTCGCTTTCTTCCATGGGTTGAGTTTATACAGAATTCATTAATCCATTCTTCTTCCCGTATCACACCATTTCAATTTGTTTTAGGGTTTCAGCCACCCCTGTTCCCTTGGGATATGGAACCGAGTCCTGTTGTCGCTGTGGAGGACTGGTTTCGGCATGCGTCGCTGGTAAGAGATACGGCGCATCAACATCTCCACCGGGCTTCCCAAACCCAGAAACGGAATGCAGATCGTCGCCGATGTCCTGCTCCTCTCTACCACCCAGGACAACGCGTCTGGCTTTCCACGAGGGTCCTGTAAGAATCTCACACCCCGTTATATTGGTCCGTTCAAAATTACACACCGCATCAATCCAGTGACCTATCATCTTCAGTTGCCCAGTCCGTACCGTATCTCCTCCTCCTTTCACGTGTCCCTATTGAAGCCTGTTCGGTATAGTCCTCTCCATCCTCCAGTTGCTGCCTGTCCTCCGCCGCCGCAGATCATCGGGGGTGAACCTGCCTATGCGATCACGGAGCTGCTGGACTCCAGACGACGGAATGGTGGTCTCCAATACCTGGTCGACTGGGAGGGGTACGGTCCTGAGGAACAGTCGTGGGTCCCTACTGCTGACCTTCTGGACCCTGCGCTGATCCAGGCTTTCCATCTCGCTCGCCCCGATCGTCCTGCCCCTCAACCTTCGGGGTCGTCCTCCTTCTCGCTTTCCTGGGGCATCGGGTGCCGCCCGTGGACGGGGGGGCTCTGTGATGTCCTCACGTTGCAGCGCTTCTACTCACGTCCACTGTCACAAGCCAGCATCAGCCAACACTCTGATTCCCGCGAACACACCCCGCTGACACGCTCGCAATCACCGGAATTCTAGACACCTGTTCTCCACCATATATATGTTTGCCTGGTGTCTCTCTGCTTTGTGAGGTATTGATTGTATATAGCGTCATACTGAGCCTGTTATTTCGAAGCAATATATTATTTGGATTTGGATTCTCTTTTCTGCCCCTGGATTACGTTTTTGTATTTCACCTTTGTACTGCTGCCTGTGATTTACCAGTTTACGACTTCTGCCTGCCTTTTGACCACGAGAATAGATTCCGGTATTGTGCCTGTTTTAGAGTCCTACCTGTGTACTGAACCTTGCCTGTCTGACCTCTCTTGTGCCATTATACATTCCCAGCCAGCTGGAAGTTAGGGCTGAGTCTAAGCCTTACAGTATGCTTATGAGTCACGTC
>JACXGM010035066.1:0-11789 GCA_016801145.1 Umbra pygmaea | reverse complement strand
AAGGCTTGTAACCTGCTCCTTTAGCATATTGGACACAGGGACTGGAATGTTGCTAAATAGATTGCCACACAGATTTGCAATGTTATGCTTTGGAAAGTTTTCCATTGAGCCTGAAATTAATTTTACATGATTTTTTAATGCAACATTGCAGTTTATAGCTGTTTATAGCTGTTTATAGCTGTTGATAGCTGTGTGTAGCTGTCATACAATAGATGGTTTGGAAAAGAAAACCAACCTTCAACTACTACCAGACTGGTGTTGGTACTGTAAAAGACTTACAAATAGAACCAGATTGTTGTTGGTACTGTATAAAAACTACAAATACTATCAGACTTGTGTTGGTACTGTATAAAAACTACAACTAACACCACACTGACTTGGAACTGTATGAAACAACAAATTATAAATGTTGTAAGGGGTTTAGCTTAGGTTTTCAATTTTCTTTTTGCATTTGCATCCATAAATCATGTGGAAACAGAAGTTAAATAAAGCAACTAACCATATTACACAATATATACTTCTGTGTTTCAGAAGATAGCCAAACTATAACTACTATCAGACTGGTCTTATGTGCTGTATAAAACCTATTACTACTACCAGATTGGTCTTATACCTATAACTAGTACCAGGCTGCTCTAATGTGCTGTTTAAAACCTATTACTACTAACATATTGGTTGTATACCTATAACTAGTACCAGGCTGCTCTAATGTGCTGTATAAAACCTATTACTACTACCAGATTGGTCATTTACATATAACTAGTACCAAACTGGTCTAATGTACTGTATACAACCTATTACTAGTACCAGGCTGGTCTAATGTACTGTATAAAACATATTACTAGTACCAGGCTGGTCTAATGTACTGTATAAAACCTATTACTAGTACCAGGCTGGTCTAATGTACTGTATAATACCTATAACTAGTACCAAGCTGGTCTAATGTACTGTATAAAACCTATTACTAGTACCAGGCTGGTCTAATGTACTGTAGAAAACCTATAACTAGCACCAGGCTGGTCTGATGTACTGTATAAAACCTATTACTAGTACTAAACTTGTTTAATGTACAGTATAAAACCTATAACTAGTACCAGGCTGCTCTAATGTACTGTATAAAACCTATAACTAGTACCAAGCTCGTATAATGTACTCTATTAAACCTTTAACTAGTATCAGGCTGGTCTAATGTACTGTATCAAACCTATAACTACTACCAGATTGGTCTTATACCTATAACTAGTAACATACTTATCCAATGTACAGTATCATTTTAGTAAAAATATCTTTGCTCCCCAACTATAGTTTCCGATCGAGTTTAAGCCACTATAAAAAGAGCATGCAATCCAACACTAATAATTCTGATACGTATAATGACATAATGTATAATGTTATAATCACATAATGTGTATTGTTATAATATGTAATGTTATTATGACATAATATATAGTGTTATATTTACATAGGATATAATTTCAGAATGATGTAATGTATAATGTTATAATGACATAATGGGTTTTGTTATAATGACATTATGTATAATTTCATCTCTCAATATCTGACTCTGTGTGTGTGTTGTATGTGTGTGTGTGTGTGTGTGTGTGTGTGTGTGTGTGTGTGTGTGTGTGTGTGTGTGTGTGTGTGTGTGTGTGTTTCAGGGTGGTGCAGATGGGAGATGTGAGGAGAGTCTGGCTTTAAAGCAGCCAAACAAATACAACTTCAACTGGACACCTTCTACAGGTACGGCTTAACATACACGGATCAGTTGTGTTAAAGGTGTACTGATGGTTTACAGAAATCAGATGTTGTCACAGTTAGGATGAGGACTGTGCTATATCCGGGTTTGGAGCCCCCCCATGTGGTCAGGACATTCATGATACACTCTACATTTCATTCAATGGACTTCATCACACTTGTCATCATTTGTCATTAATCATTTTTCAAAAGCTTCTCCTTGTCATCAATTAGTTAGTGTTTGTATGACTGCTCCTCTGCTCCCTCGTTCAGTATGTGTCATTGTACCCTGTGTATGTGTAGAGAATATTTACATCTACTAATAGTCCAGTTAGTGTTTGTATAACTGTTCCACTGCTCCCTTGTTCTGTGTGTGTCAATGAACCCTGTGTATGTGAAGAGTTGGTTTGGATGTACTAATAGTCCAGTTTTGTTTGTATAAATGATCCTCTGCTCCCTTGTTCTATGAGTCATTTAAACCTGTGTATTTGAAGAGTAGGTTTATATCTACTAACAGTCCAGTTAGTGTTTGTAAAACTATTACTCTACTTCCTCGTTCTGTGTGTGTCATTGTACCCTGTGTATGTGAAGAGGTTTATATCTAATAATAGTCCAGTTAGGGTTTGTATAACTGATCCTCTGCTCCCTTGTTCTATGTGTGTCATTTAACTGTGTATTTGAAGAGTAGGTTTAGATCTAATAGTCCAGTTAGTGTTTGTATAACTGTTACTATGCTCCCTTGTTCTGTGTGTGTCATTGTACCCTGTGTATGTGAAGAAAAGGTTTAAATCTACTAATAGTCCAGTTAGTGTTTGTTTAACTATTCCTCTGCTTCCTTGTTCTGTGTGTGTCATTTTACCCTGTGTATGTGAAGAAAAGGTTTAAATCTACTAATAGTCCAGTTAGTGTTTGTTTAACTATTCCTCTGCTCCCTTGTTTTATATGTCATTTTTTCCTGTGTACGTGAAGAGAATGTTAAGATCTACTATTAGTCCAGTTAGATTTTGAATAACTGTTCTTCCGCTCCCTTGATCTCTGTGTCATTGTACCTTGTGTATGTGAAGAGAAGGTTTAGATCTACTGATAGTCCAGTTAGTGGAATGGGAGCATGATTGAACATTTGTCCAGGACACCGTGTTTTAAACACTTAACAGTACTCTTACGAAGAGTGCCATTGGATGTGACCACAGAGAGTCAAGACACCCGTTTAACGTTACATCTAAAAGACGGCACCCTACGCAGGGCAGATATCCCCATCACTACCCTGGGGCATAGAGAAATGTGTTTAGACCAGAGGGAAGAGTGCCCCCTACTACTGCCTAAGGCATTGGTTCCCAATCATTGGGCTGGGACCCTGGAGGTAGAGTAATGAAAAACATCTAGGAACCACTGTCTAGGGTGTTTATTAGATGAAAAGTCGAATCACCAAAAAATCTTAACAGAAATCTCAGAATTTTGAAAAGAACAGAGAACTGACCATGAAAAAAATATTTTATAGGGCCGTACAATATCCCCGTAGCAAACAGGATTTGAAAAAACTACCGTAAAACAACTTTGTTTCCACTGCATTCAAAAATGACAAAAGTGATAGGTGTGTTTATAGCCTGAGATATGCACCCACCTTTTGCCAAACTGAAAACTGATCTTTATTAACTGCTTAAATGAATGTTTGGTTCTGTACCAAAAGATACTATACATTGACCCTCAAATCGCATTACATAAAGTATGGTGGGCCGTACCCTCTCACACCCTCTACTGATTAAATTGCAGGCTGTGTTGCTCCCATTGAGTGGTAGCTGAAGCCATTTCCTGTGACCATGAGGTCAAATGTCTTTGGCATTATGGTATGCTTGTTGATAATATTGTTGTTGTCTTGGTTACAGGACGTGTGCCCATGAGGTCGTTGCCGCTGGCGCTCCTGCTGATCGGCGTCCAGGCTGTACTGAACATGGGCCCTGTGGCAGCCAATCACAGCTCAGAACACTACACAGCGTCTAATCAGAGCTCAGAACGCCACACAGCGGCCAATCACAGAGCAGAACAGTCTGTCCACCTCACAGGGTCCCATCGGGAGCAGCAGCAGCCTGTTGCAGACACACTCAGCCAGGAGGCCCACAGGGCAGCCTTGTTACCCCAGGACAAGAGCTCCTCCCTGGGTCACTCTGAGACAGACTCCACCTCCATACCGGAGGTAGACCCTAAACTTTTCAGCAAGCGGCGCTACCGCTCCTCGCCACGTGTTGTCTTCAGTGACGTGCGCCCCACCCACGCCGTGGTGGGGGAGACCATGGAGGAGGATGCGGGGCTGGGGGGTGGAGTGAGGGGGAGACGAAGTGTGAAGATGCAGCACTTCAACAGGGGGGAGTACTCTGTGTGTGACAGCATTAACGAGTGGGTCAACTTGACCAAGGCCACCGACATGGCTGGCAACGAGGTGGCCATTCTCCCAGAGGTGAAGATCAACAACAACAGGATGAAGCAGTTCTTCTACCAGACTGTCTGCCATCCGAGCACTCCACAGGAGGGAGGGGCTGGGGGCGGGCCGAGGAGAGGGTCTGGGGGAGGGGCCAGGGGAGGGGCCAGGGGAGGAGTCGGTGGAGTCAAAGGCAGCAAGGCCAAATCTGGGTGTCGTGGCATTGATAGCCGCCACTGGAACTCTTACTGCACCAACACGCACACGTTTGTGCGCGCCCTTACCAAGTTCAAGGAGCTGACAGCCTGGAGGCTGGTACGCATCAACTCAGCTTGTGTGTGCGTTATCAGCCGTAAGTCCTGGCACTGACCTCTGACCTTTAGAACTGTACACATGGACCCTGGAGCCATACACACACACACACACACACATGGACCCTGGAGCCATACACACACACACGCGCACACGCACACACACATACGCACACACACATACATGACCTCTGACCTTTAAAACTATGCAAAATGAAACCTTGAGCCACACACACACACACACACATGGACCCTGGATCCATACACACACACAAACACACACACACACAAACACACCCACAGGACTTCTGACCTTTAGGGCTATGCACATGGACCCTGGAGCCATACACACACACACACACGCACACACGCACACAAACATACATGACCTCTGACCTTAAGAACTATGCACAATGAATCCTTGAGCCACACACACACACACATACATAACTTCTGACCATTAAAAGTATACACATGGACCCTCGAGCCACAGACACACACACACACACACACACACACACACACACACACACACATGACCTCTGACCTTTAATGAACTCTGGAGCCAAACACATAAACAATCCATGCTTTCATTACATTTCAGGACTAACAAGGTTTCTCTTGTACCACATCAACCTAAACCGAACCTTGCCTCTAAACCTATATTTAATAACCTAACTTTATTGCCAATAAGGTGCCCTGAATTCACACTCCAAAACACACACACAAAGACACAAACAGCCCGTGTACCAGACCCCTCCCCCTACCTCAACCTCCTGGTTATTAAGTTATGAGGACTGCATGTCATATTTATAGTTTATACAGTCAGATATGAATATATATAAAATAAGTGTATATATACATCATGAAATCAAGCTGTTTTTATTTTTGTTGCTGTGATGTTGTTATTTATTAAACGCTTCAGAACATGACTTGGTCTTTCTATAACATGCATATGTGTGCATGTGTGTATGTATGTTTAAAACTTGACTCTAAAATGGGGACGAAAATGTCCCAAAACTGTGGTGAAATAAGAAATATTTGATAAATGTGGACTTCTTTCCTTTCCCCAATTTTATTAAGAAAATGTTGTGTATTAAGGTTTAGGACAAAACTTAAAACTTGTGTTTTGGGGTTAGAATTATGCATTACCTGTTACGTTTTGTGTTAGAATTAGGCAGCAAGGCCATTTTTAAGTTTAGGCATAAATGATAGGTTATCAAGGATAATTTTAGAGTGAGCTTGAAGTTAAGATTAACTCACAAGTTACTCACAAGATTAGGGTGAGTAACCTATCATTTCCAAAATTGAAAAAAAAAATTTTGGTTGGGAAAAAAAATGTAATACACTATTCACTATATGTTCACATTTGAACAGGAATTGCAATGAGAAATTGATGAGTTTTTCTTCTACAGTGTTTTTCAATGGGCATGCGCCAATCCAAATTTAATTGTAAATTTAATTTTATTTAACGAGGGAGACACATTGAGATCCAGGTCTCATTTACATGTGTGTAAATGAAAAAAAAATTGGACGGCTCATGTTGTGTTCAGGACCGGAGCAAATTGAATGGTGCCTAACGCACCAAACCCAGTGTGCCACACCGTTCCGTTTCCCCCAGTCTGGATAGTAATAAGAGCCCGTCCTCCTCATTTAAGGTTCACTGACCGCTGTTGATACATATATACATATACATACATACATATATACATATACATATACATACATACATACATACATACATACATACATACATACATACATACAAACATACATACATGTTACTGTAAAAGTACAGGTTTATACTCACATACACTGGTCTACCTTTGGTCATATGTTAGTGTAAAGGTACAGGTTTATACACACATACACTGGTCTACCCTTGGTCATATGTTACTGTAAAAGTACAGGTTTATACACACATACACTGGTCTACCCTTGTTCATATGTTAGTGTAAAAGTACAGGTTTATATTCACATACACTGGTCTACCCTTGGTCATATGTTACTGTAAAAGTACAGGTTTATACACACATACACTGGTCTACCCTTGGACATATGTTACTGTAAAAGTACAGGTTTATACACACATACACTGGTATACCCTTGGACAAATGTTACTGTAAAAGTACAGGTTTATATACACATACACTGGTATACCCTTGGTCATATGTTACTGTAAAAGTACAGGTTTATACACACATACCCTGGTCTAACTTTGTGGGCTTCACATCAACATCACTGATAAGGAATTTAACATTCTAGAATATGTTTGTGTTCAAAATCAACAAGGTATAGTATTTTAATATCTTTTGATGATTAAAAACATCCGTTACATCCTGATTTGAGACAATGGGTTCTATTGTAACAATCTAAGCACACTGCATGAAGCACATGGCGCAAGGAAGCAATACACCTAGAATTATCCTGAACACACATCCCTGTAAGACCAGCATGCCCATGGGCGCAAAGATGGGTGCAGGTGCATTTGCTTAATAAACAACACAGGCACTTGATGGGAAATTCTTAAACAAGTAAAGAAACTTGTGTTTGGGCTTTCTGCTGTGTTGCTCAACATAGGGCCCAATGTCAGCTTTTACCGTGGTGTCCGGATAGGTGGAGTGGTTCTTTGGGCTTTTGCAGTTGGACCAGTGTATGTTACGTTTGACTAAAGAGCAGAACCCAAATGCAGATAAAACACAGAGCCAGAGTGTGCTTAACAGGTTTATTCAGACAATCAGTGAGGAGCAGTCTGGTTTCCACAATGATAACAAAACCTGTTTGCCAGAAGGAACAGTGCCGCTGGGTTCTGAACAGGAGTGGTTCCGTCCAAAGCAATCCTAAATCCAGTACTGAGGATGTCCAGTGGTGGGTGTGGGATCTGACGGATGGCAGGAGTGAAGAGGTAGCAGAAGTCAGGTTCCAATAGAAACTGAGGCACAAGAGAAATGGATCAGAACAGGTACAAGTAATCCAAATAGGTAATTGGGTCTATCATGAGCGAGACTAACTGTGGTTGTCTTGACTAAGGTCTGACGCAGAGTGAAGGAATGACCAGGTATATGAAGCAGACGATGACTGAGCTACGTGAGCTGAAGCTGGAACCTAGACTCCTGCACACCATGCTCCACTCCTGTAATTAGGACAGACAGAGGGGAGGGAGAAACAGCACAGCTACCAAGGAGCAGCAGACCTAATAGTACACTGGATTCCCGCCCACGACCCTGGAGGTGGGGGAAAAGAGGGAGGGCACAAAGGAGTGGCAGATACAGGCTTATCTGGGATACATGAAAGGTGGGATGCACTCGCAGCGAAGCAGGAAACTGGAGGTGCACAGCACATGGGTTGATCACAGCTAAGATCTTAATAGGCCCAATAAACTGAGGTGCCAACTTCTTCGAATCCACCTTGAGGGGAAGATCATACGCCTTGAGCCATACCTGTTGTCCGGGAACATAAGTGGGCACCTGAGAGCGGTGACTCTGCATGTAAGATGATGCACGAGACAGGGCAATCTGGGCCTTCCTCCAGACCTTGAAGCAGCGGCACATGTGAGCCTGAACGGAGGGTACTTCCAACTTTCTCTCCTGTGAGGGGAACAGGGGGGGTTGATAGCCAAGAGCACACAGAAAGGGAGACAAATGATTTGCCTTATCCGCTTGACCAATTGTCTGAGGGTGGTATCCAGAGGACAGGCTGGAAGTGATGCGCAAAGTAGCACAAAAGGCCTTCCAGACCTGAGAGACAAATTGTGGACCCCTGTCAGAGACAATTTCAGTTAGCAACCCATGAGCGCAAAATACATGTTAGTCCAGAATGTCCGCAGTCTCCTTGGCAGTGGGAAGCCCTGGTAGAGCCAAAAAGTGAGCAAATTTTTTAAGTCGATCAATTACCGTAAGTATGACTGATTTCCCAGAGGAAGGAGGAATTCCGGTGACGAAGTCCAGTGCAATATGGGACCAAGGGGGTCCAGGTATCGGCAGGGGTTGGAGATCTCCAGCATAGGGCAGGGTGGTGTTCTTACTCTGTGCACAAACCGAGCAGGCAGCGATGAATTCACGGGTATCCTTCTCCATATTCTGCCACCAGAACCTACAGCGCATGAAGTCCAATGTTCAAATGACTCCGGGATGACAGATAAGAGGAGAAGAGTGAGCCCACTGTAAAACCTGAGAGTGAACAGACTCAGGTACAAACAACCGGTTGGGAGGACCATTACCTGGGTCAGCTTGTTGGTCTGTGCCTGTGTAACAACCTTCTCAATGTCACAAGTAATAGCAGCGATACAGCAGGTGGGAGGCAAGATGGGTTCAGGGTTGCCAACAGTCTCTTGGGCAGAGTGTAACCGAGACAGGGCATCAGGCTTTATGTTGCGTGACCCAGGACGGTATGACAGTGAAAAATTAGATTTACCCAAAAAAAGTGCCCACCTGGCTTGGCGAGACTTTAGCTGCTTGGCCGACTGAATGTAAGCAAGGTTCTTGGGATCTGTCCAAACAATGAAGGGTTGGTCTGCCCCCTCCAACCAATGCCGCCACTCCTCAAGGGCCAACTTCATAACGAGTAGTTCCCGATTGCCGACGTCATAATTCCTCTCCACCTGAGAAATTTACCGTGAGAGAAAAGCACAGGGATGCAGTTTGTTATCAACAATAGCCAGCTGGGAGAACACTGCACCTACCCCAGTGTCCGATGCATCTACCTCCACAACGAACTGCCGGTCCAGATCAGGCTGCACCAGTATGGGAGCTGACGCCAAGCGATGCTTTAGTTCACTGAAAGCAGAGTCTGCCCCTTCGGTCCACCTGAACAAAACCAAGATAGAGGTGAGAGCTGTAAGGGGTGTGGCAATGCTGCTGTAGTCTTTGATAAACCTCCTGTAGAAGTTAGCGAACCCCTGGAAGCACTGAAGCTGTTTACGGGTCGAGGGGGTTGGCCAGTCTGTGACAGCTGAGACTTTAGCTGGGTCCATCCTTAATTCCCTTGAGGCGATGATATAACCCAGAAAAGAAGAGTTAGACACATGGAATTCACTTTTCTCCAATTTCACAAACAGCTTGTTCTCTAGTAACCATTGCAAGACCTGTCGAACATGTAGATTTTGCTCCTCAAGGGACTTGAAATAGATTACGATGTCATCCAAATAAACAAACACAAATCGATTCAACATATCCCGGAAGACATCATTAACCAGAGCCTGGAACAACGCAGGGGAATTGGACAACCCAAAAGGCATAACCCGGTACTCTAAGTGACCCAATGATGTGTTAAAGGCGTTCTTCCATTTGTCGCCTTTCCGGATGCATACCAGGTGGTATACATTTCGCAGTTCCAGTTTGGTGAATACTGACGACCCATGCAGAGGAGGAAAAGCAGAAATGATTAAAGGCAGAGAATACTTGTTCTTAATAGTAATGTTGTTGAGGCCACGATAATCAATACATGGCCTAAGAGTTCCATCATTTTTTCACAAAAAAAAATTCTGCCCCCACCGGTGAAGATGATGGACGAACATTACCTGTAGCCAGAGATTCCCTGAGGTACTTTTTTAATGCCTCTGTCTCCTGGCACGAGAGGTTGTACAGGTGACTGTTGGGAAGGGGGGCTCCCGGGTGTAGGTCAATGGTGAAGTCATAAGGCAGGTGAGGAGGAAGAAAAGTGGCTTTGTGTATGCTGAAGACCAACGCCAAGTTGTGATAGACGTCCGGAACAGCAGAGAGGTCCACAGACTCTGGTGGGGCCTGTGATTAAGTACTGGCAGGGGTTTGAGCAGAAAACAAACAGTTAACACAACAGGAAGTGATCCAGGAAACAATTTTACCAGTAACACAGTCAATGTGTGGGTTATGTGTCCATAACCAGGGGATACCAAGAACTAGGGGTGTCCAAGGACAGTCGATCAAATGTAGTTTCCAGAAATCCGGAGGGACACCGAAACAGTCTGATGAGTGACTTGAGCCAGTAATAATCCATTCAGGGCATTAGCCTACAGCGGACAGGCAAGGGAAACAGTCTCCAAATTCACTTGTTGGCCAATTCCCGATCCAAACAACTCTCATCCGCACCAGAATCAATAAATGCACGAACCGGAGAACTTTGGGACTGCCACTGGAGGACGGCCTGGAGCTGAATCCGGGGAGATGAGAGAGAACTTGCTGCTCGGCTCACCAAAACCTCTCCCATTAAAGGTGAGCCAACCCTTTTCTCGGGCGAGCTGGTCAGAAAGAGACAAAACGACCAGCCTCTCCACATTACAGGCAAGATCGAGCACGAATATGCGACGTGCAACCATCTCTGCCTTCTCCAGCTCCGTTACTGCCTGTTCCTCACCATTCACCCAAACCGGGTAATCCCACTCCCTCCTCACCCTACTCATCCTTTTAATCATTCCCCACACCTCCCCTACTGGCGTCACTCTACCTACACGTCCACAGAACCCCCGCCAGCACTCCCTCTTTGCCCTCCTGATTGTGCGTCTAACTATAGCCTGAGCTTTCCTATACCGAATCAGACACTCAAAACTGTGCCTCACCTCTACCTGTTTAAAGGCCTTATTCCTACCCCTCACTGCTGCACTACACTCCTCCGTCCACCATGGCACTGTAGCCCTGTTCCTTCTCCCGGCACTTTTAGGAATCGATTCCGTAGCGCCCAAACTAAGGCAGACCTCATTACTGCATTCAGATGCTCCACCTCCCTACTTGCCTCCACCCCACTTCTCAACACCCATTCACTCACCACCTGAAACCACCCCCAATCTGCCTTACTGAACACCCACCTACCTCTGCCCTCTGCTGATACCTCCTTCACCCTCTGACCCACAACACAAACAATAGGGTAATGGTCACTACCCACTGTTGATTGCCCCACTACCTCCCACTCACTGGTTCCAGCCAGCTCACCAGACACCAAAGTCAGGTCCAACACTGACTCATTTCCTGTGTGTATATCTATTCTGGTACCCCTCCCATCATTCAGACACACTAACCTCCTCATTTCCTGTGTGTATATCTATTCTGGTACCCCTCCCATCATTCAGACACACTGACCTCCTCCATTTCCTGTGTGTATATCTATTCTGGTACTCCTCCCATCATTCAGACACACTAACCTCCTTCATTTCCTGTGTGTATATCTATTCTGGTACTCCTCCCATCATTCAGACACACTAACCTCCTTCATTTCCTGTGTGTATATCTATTCTGGTTCCCCTCCCATCGTTCAGACACACTAACCTCCTTCATTTCCTGTGTGTATATCTATTCTGGTTCCCCTCCCATCATTCAGACACACTAACCTCCTTCATTTCCTGTGTGTATATCTATTCTGGT
>JACXGM010035065.1:0-11791 GCA_016801145.1 Umbra pygmaea | reverse complement strand
CTATGTTCTCTATAGTTTATCGTTGTGCACTCGTGTAGGTGGTACCCTGCAACCATCATTGAATGTATATCCCAGGACGTGGCTGTCATTAAATACTATAAACCACCATCTCTGCCTGCGTGATCTCCCTCTCTCCAACACTACACCTACACCGTGACAGAATCGAGTTGATTGAAGAATAAAACTTGACAAATAAAGATCAGGAAGTCAATTAAATGCCTCCCCTGAATTTAGCTTTAATTTCAGAAATGTTGCGGTGCCGGTGACATCACTGAATAATTTTTGGGTCCCTTAGCCACCAATTATATGGTGGCCAAGCTGAGAATTACCGAAAGCGCTGAGGTGTTTTTAGTGACTGTCATGTCGGAAACATGACCGGCTCAATGATATAGCTGTTTAGGGGTCTGGAGCGTTCCTTTAAAACAATACAGACTCACACAAACACTTTACACTTCCTTAGAATTATACCGTGTGCACAATTATTAAGTAAATTGTATTCTTGAGGATTAATTTTATTATTGAACAACTACAGTGCTCTCAGTCAATTCAAAATGTAAATACACCTCAAACCTGAATAGTTAAGAAAGTAAAAGGGCTTTCTTAGGAGAATATCTATATGTGCACAATTGTTGGGCAACTATTAGTGTGCAAAATAATGAACAACTAAATAAAAAATGAAACGCTTCCCATCTCCTTGTTATTTTCATCTGTTAAATTGAGAATTTATGAAATTTCATAACAAATCAGTGACCAATATGGCCAACCTTCTGTTCAGTTACAGTCATAAGCCTTCCATTTATGGAGTCTGTCAGTTTCTTGATCTGTTGACAATCAACTTATTGTCAGGCAGCAACCACAGTCTCCCAGACACTGTTCAGAGAGGTGTACTGTTCAGAGAGAGGTACTTTTCCTTTACCATAAATTGACCATTTAAGAAGGGACCACAAGTTCTCAGTAGGGTTTAGGTCAGGTGAGGAAGGGGGTCATGTCATTATTTTTTAATCTTTAAGGCCTTTACTGGCTAGCCACGCAGTGGGGTGCTTTGATGCATGTGATGGAGCATTGACCTGTAAAAAAACATGGTCCTCTTGAAAGCATGTGTTTGTAGTTGCTGCTGAGGGGTTTTAATATTAAAGCAAAATCAAAAGTCAAATAATGACCCATTACTCAGCCTTTTTTACAAATCAAAATGGCAAATTGTACCATGCTTTTTTTTATTCGTTTTTATCATCTATATTAAAAATATAGAACATTAACCATTTCATGTCCTTGCTGTGAAAAAAACCATTGTGTGCTCTACCAAACGGTTGACAAAATAAAAAATATAAACTTTTTCAAGTATTACTTTACTTTCATTTTTATGTTTCATTTAGAAATTATCCACCAACAAGTGGTTTTCACTTTAAGTTGAAAGATGTTAAAATTGCCTGAAACAATCATTATCTAAGTAAATAAATGACAATAGAGAATAATTGAATCAGCTCTATTTCTCATTAATGATTGTGTGGGTGGGGCTACATCGTTATTCGTGTCATTGGCCAAATGCATACCCTATTCAAACCTAACTTCAAAATAAGAGTTGAGTTTGTGTTATGTCAGTAGCAAAAGACATCTGGGTAAAACATCTGTTTTCCAGGAAGGGCCTATGTATGCTGTTTTTGGTCTTTCCTTCCAATCAGTGCTGAGTTAAGAACCAGACATCCAGGTGAGAGAGATCCCAACCAATTAGTGACCTTATCAATCAATCCGTCAGGTAAGAGGGGAGACAGGGAGACACTCAGCACTCCATGTAATCAGTTTGACACCAGTCTGTTAGAGAGACTGGATAAGGTTTTCATTAGTTATAGGGAGATGTGTCCGTCTATCTTATGTCTTATTTATTAAGTAAAAGTACACTGTGTGTTATTCCATGAACTGAATACAAAACTTAAAAGGCAGTTTAGATAGGACAATGATTTTCTTCACCATGCAGTGCACAGTTTGCTGTTTGAACAGGAATTTCGATGAGGACATGAAGAGTTGTACTTCCACATGATGTAGCATGTGCGTCACCAATTAGCCTACACAGGTTAGATGTTTGTCCCATAGTATTCATACTGTAGCCTACGCCAAGTATCCAACACTTGACTGCACCTTGCATATGGGCAATGATGGACTAATACCCATTTACAGCAACAACCTAGGAGCAATTAGGATTAACTGTCAACTGACCTTGGCAGTCTGGGAATTCCAATGAGATGCCCTAACCACTAGGCCCAAAAAAAATGCTATGTTATACAAAACAACCATAAAATCCCAATCTATGCACAACGCAAATGACATTACGTTTTATATATCAGATTGCTATAAACAGAGTTTAAAAATGATAGAGACACACTGATTCATTCCTCTCTTTATGGGAACAGGTAGGACTGACAAAAAGCTGTGTTTTTATGAAGTACTGTTGTGATGTGCAAGGAGTGGTGCACCGGGGAGAACTTTCATTTTGGTAAAGCGTGTCTGACAGTTTTTGATATAACGTACATTAGCTTATCTTGCTCATGCTGAAGACTGCCGGGTCCGACAACGTTTGTCACTGAGCTTAATAATGTGTGTTTGTGGTAGAATTGGACTATGGGTTGTTGGAGGAAGAGAAGGAATGTTGCAGTGTTATTTTATAATGTTGCTTTTAGCCTACACAGGGTTTGTCGATGTTATTGCCTTGTTTGTTCAAAATTAAATCCAGTAATGTAATAAAGTGTTTTTGGAATTAAAGACTGTATGAGCTTTTCATGCTGACCTCAACATTTTATTGAAATGTGAGGGGAAGGGATCAATTTGTTTGTAATGGAATGCTAGGCTAGGCTAATCAATAGGTCAATATGTTTTGTAAAGTATTGTTTTTTTTACAGCTACAAAACTGATTACACGCTTGCAAATTGTTTCTACAAGTACGCAAATATTTTTTACATCTACAAAACTTATGTCACTCTTTAACTTCTATGCCTGTCATGAGCTATGCCATAAATGATCTACTAATGTTTCCCAGTAAACATCTATCACCCATTACGAAAGTGATTTTCCATTACCATTACATAAAATTAGTAGGCAGGCTAGGGAAACTTTCTAGCAAATATAATTATTGGTCAACAGGTATTCTACATAACAACAGTTAGATGGATGTTTGATGCAGTATAGAGTTCTAAAGAACCTGTCAGCATTTCTGATTAAGTATTTAACTACTTGTGTGATAATGGCATAAACTCTAAAATAACTGTGTACTGTAGCTTTTATTTATTTATTTGCAATAAAGATAACTTCCATAGTGGACCTTAACAATAGGGCTATACCTACATTGAATACAGTATACATTTTAAGGTAACACTTTATTTTGAGAGTCCAAAAAGTGTATCTGTAGATGCTCTACAGATTATCTGCAGTCTATCAACAACATTTTAACAAACTATCTACTAAACCTAACCCTAATCCTAACCTTAACCCTTCCCCTAATGTTAACCCTAACCTTAACCATTACCCTAAATCATATTTATTAACTTACCCCTACCCTTAAACTAAACAATTTGTTGCTTATCAACAGATAGTTTGTTGACAGTTTGTTGATAGTCATATCATCAATAAACTACCTGTAGAGCACCTACAGATGGAATTTCGGACTCTCCAAATAAAGTGTAACCTATTTTAAAAACCCAATTTTTTTGCTGTGTTTTAGCAACAAGAAGCTCCGGACTCCTCCCAACTATTTCATAATGAATCTGGCTGTGAGTGACTTTCTCATGGCCATCACACAGTCCCCTGTCTTCTTTGTCAACTGTCTCTACAAGGAGTGGGTATTTGGCGAAACAGGTCCGGTGAAATTCATCCTGTACACTTGTTAAAATCTGGGCATTATTGCCATAATTAAAATCTTCAGCCATGTTAGGATGAATTATGCTGTACGTACTAAATAAAAATAGTTGTCATGGCAATATCCACTGAGATTCCTCTGATTTTTAGATAGCTATATTCTGTGATATAATTTCTGTTTAGGCTGTAAGATGTACGCCTTCTGTGGGGCTTTGTTTGGGATCACCTCCATGATCAACCTGCTGGCTATCTCCATTGATCGCTACGTGGTCATCACCAAGCCCCTGCAGGTCCTCCGCTGGAGCTCTAAGCGGCGCACCTCTGTGGTCATCCTCATAGTGTGGCTTTATTCGCTGGCCTGGAGCCTGGCGCCTCTTCTAGGCTGGAGTGAGTCCCTCCACCAAAATCGGTTTTATGACTGCTTCTGCATGTTTCAAACCTTCTATTAAAAGCATTTTTATTATGATACTGTTGTAGTTGTTAGAAGCCCAATAAGGTTCTCTCACTGACACTCCTGTCACTACCTCTATTCTCTGTACAGGTGTACTGATTTTGTATATTACTGGATACCTTCTTAGATAGATGCTCTCTTTTGCCCTTTCATTAATTGGGCCAGTTCCTTTGAGTTAAAAGGTCTATCTATTAAAAACCAAAAGCAACATGGACACCGATGAGTAAAGCTATCCATGAAATATTAAAACATTCAAATTTAATTTGGCCTATAGTATGTACAACCTACATTACAATAGATTGCCCTAGAATTTCTGTTAATTATAAAACAGAAATGATTTTGGATTGGCTTTGCAGTCCAACTGCTGATACAAAAAACCTCTCTCAGTAATTTAAACCTGCACTTTGTAACTTTTTTCAAAAACTACAAAAAATACCCAAACCCATAGTTTTAGGACTACATGTAGTAAATGTTATGAACTAGCATATTGGATCCAGCAGTTGAAAACCTTAACTTAACAAATACAAAATACAGGCAATAGTAGAATAGCAACATCAACATTTAAAAATATCGAACTAGCAACAAATGCATTTTATGGACAAGATAATGTGAAACCAGAAATTGGCTATATAGATAATCCCTGTATTCTAAGTGTGTTCAGTACAAAAACATGTATAAAAAAAATTATATTATGCACGTAAAATTCGTGCAAACATGACAAAAGACAGGATAGTTCAGCGTTAACATACTTGTTTCCCAACTTCTCTGCCAATTTCCAGGTTCGTATATTCCTGAGGGCCTGATGACGTCCTGTACTTGGGACTATGTGACCTCCACGCCAGCCAATAGGAGCTACACTCTGATGCTCTGTGTCTTTGTTTTCTTCATCCCTCTGGGCATCATCTTCTACTGCTACCTCTGCATGTTCCTGGCTATACGCACATCCAGTAGGTGAGCTTTTACATCCACAAAACTGTGCACCTGTGTGCACATATACAGTTGAAATCAAATGTTTACATACACAGCCAAAGACATTGAAACTCAATTGTTCACAACTCCTTGCGTTCAATCCCAGTACAAATTCCCTGTCATAGGTCAGTTAAGATTGAGGTCAACGCTTTGGGATGGCCACTCAAATACCTTGACATTGTCCTTAAGCCCATTTGCGACCAATATCTATCTGCCTGACTGATGCCTTGAGATGTTGCTTCAATATATCTACATTATTTTCTTTCCTCATGCTAAAATCTATGTTGTGAATTGCACCAGTCCTTCCTGCAGCAAAGCACCCCCACAACAGGATGCAGCCACCCCTGTGCTTCACAGTTGGGATGGTGTTCTTTGGCTTGCAAGCCTCCCGCTTTTTCCTCCAAACACAACAATGGGCATTATGGCCAAACAGTTCCATTTTTGTTTCATCAGTCCAGAGGACATTGCTCCAAAAAGTATGTTCTGTGTCCCCATGGGCAGTTGCAAACCATAACCAGGCTTTTTTATGGCACTTTTGGAGAAGTAGCTTCTTCCTTGCTGAGGGGCCTTTCAGGTTATGTCGAAATAGGACTTGTTTTATTGTGGATATAAATCATTTTTTACCTGTTTCCTTCAGCATCTTCACAAGATCCTTTGATGTTGTTCTGGGATTGATTTGCAATTTTCGCACCAAGATATGTTAATCTCTAGGAGACAAAAGCTGAATGATGGCTGGGTGTTCCCATGGTGTTTATACTTGCATACTATTGTTTGTATAGATGAACGTGGTAACTTCAGGTGTTTGGAAATTGCTCCCAAGGATGAACCACACTTCTGGAGGTCTACACTAAGTTTCTGAGGTCTTGGCAGATTTTTATAGATTTTCTCATGATGTCAAGCAAAGAGGCACTCAGTTTGAAGGTAGGCCTTAAATTACATCCAGAAGGTAAACCTCCAATTGACTCAAATTATTTCAATTACCCAATCAGAATCTTCTAAAGCCATTACATCATTTTCTGGAATTTTCCAAGCTGTATAACAACACAGTCAACTTAGCGTATGTAAACTTTTGACCCACTGGAATTATGATATACAGTAGTAATGAATTGTAAGTAGAATAATCTGACTGTAAACAATTGTTGGAAAATTACTTGTGTCAAAGTAGATGTCCTAACCGACTGGCCGAAACTATAGTTTTTTAACATATGTGGATTGGTTGACAGATAAGCTTTAATGACTTCAACCTAACTGTAAACTTCCGACTTCAACTATACATATACGGTACATCACATATGAACTTGTATATTTCCCACCGTCATCACTTCTGATGCCCACAGAGACATGGAGAAGCTGGGCAGTCAGGTGAGGAAGTCTACCCTCATCCAACAGCAGTCCATCAGAACAGAGTGGAAGCTGGCCAAGATTGCCTTTGTGGTCATCATGGTGTATGTGATGTCCTGGTCTCCCTATGCCTGCGTAACCCTCATCGCCTGGGCTGGGTAACTATCGACTTACACATGGGTCTGAATAGCGGTCCATTCCCATGCTTATGTTTTTAGATTAGGTTATACTTCTTTTTGGATAATCTGTATATGCTTTATAAACTCAACAACATGTTTATTATTCAGATTTT
Source organism: Umbra pygmaea (assembly GCA_016801145.1). Classification (NCBI taxonomy): domain Eukaryota; kingdom Metazoa; phylum Chordata; class Actinopteri; order Esociformes; family Umbridae; genus Umbra; species Umbra pygmaea. The sequence goes on along the minus strand of JACXGM010035065.1, from coordinate 4,895 downwards.
ACATACTCAACAAAATCTACATTAACTATATCTACTTACACAAACCATAAACCTTAAACTTCACAGTTTTCCTTAACTTTACCCGAACATTTGTTTTAATCCTAAAATTAACCTGATCAAGAAATCACTTGTTTCACTTGATTGTTTGTTATGGTATGAATACCTGTAGTAATTTTGACCCTCCAAATAAAGTGTGATTATAAGATAATACAAATGGGAGGGTCTGATCCTAGATCATTTATGAATAGGAAAAATGAACCAGGAGAGGGTCTTTCTTGGCTCATTATGAATATAAGGGGATCTGATCCTAGAAAATTCTGAAAATCATGACATGATGAGGAGGGTCTGATCACTGAATTAATCACAGAAGTAATGTAGGATGATTCATGTTGCCACATTGAAACAAAGATATTCAAATAAATATGTAGCCATATTGTTGCTAATTAAACATGAAACTGAGAATTTTTTACAGACAAGTCAAGTTCAGCAAATTGTCAGCCTCTTACATGTCTGGAAGCTGGTAAACTATTAGCAGATATGCATAAGCAATCTCTTCATTATTAGACTACAAAATCGACCTGACACTACATAGAGAAAACAACAACGAAAACCAAACTGAATGCAAGAGCAAATGTACAGACATTATTAAAGATACATTTAGTTGGAATAACTTCGAAATCCAAAAACGACGCTTGGGAATATATATGCCTGCAAATAAATGTGGCTTTCACAATTCTGTCCAGGACCACCAATGACTGTGAAATGCTCAGGAATTATTTTGGGGTCTCAGAAAGGTGGAGATTGAAAAATTTAAGCAACAAACAACTGCCACAGGTTATAAGACAATAGGCCAATTTTGTTCAACTACACTAGACCAGAATGTTTTATTGTCTATCATTCAATGTATTTAGGCTATAGAAAAATGAACATACATATATTGATAAATAAATTAAACTTTCTTTACATGTCATCACCGACTATATTTACATTGAATGTATAATTCAAAACATTCCTTGGCTTTATTAGGAGGCAGCATTTTAGGATAGTTTCTGACTTGGTCTTATTGACATAGGCGTCCACTAGAGTCCACTTTAGTGCTTTGTGAAATACTCTTAGACCAAACATTTAGAAGTCCTAAAATTAGGACTGACACCACCCGTTATTTTAAAGTGTTTCTCCTAAATCAGCAAACTTAGAGCTAATTTTAGTCTTAAAGTGTTTTGTGAATACAGGCCCAGAAGTCATATAGGGATTCATGTGGTTTCAGATTAGAAGTTGATGATTTAAGGAGCTTCAAATATTTGTGTATATAACGAGAAAGGCAGCAGAAGTCAAATGCAGGTAAGTAGAAGGCTACATGTTCACAATTCCACTGAACACAAAAGCAGAGCAATTTAGATCACTTTGACAGAAAATAAAGGTGAGCCAAACAAGGGCTTTGCATAAAAAGTATATATACATAATGCACTCTTACAGTCTTTCATAGAGAATAATACCTTACAATGAGGCCATGGTAACCAGTCTCTATATAGTCCCTGTAAACTACACACAGGTGCTGGGCATCTCCTTGTTTAGGGCTGATAACAAACTTAGTAGACAACATAAAGGGGAGGGGAACATTGATGTCAGAAGGCTCTAGGACAGGAAACCATTACAGTACCTCCCTCCCAACGTGGGGTTCCTGCAGCGCGATGACCCTGGGGCTGACCCTTAGGGCGCTGCACAGGGCAATCCGGCTGGCGACGATGAAAGTCCATGAGGAGAGACGGGTCCAAAACATCCCTGGCTGGGACTGCTCCTCCAGGCCATACCTCTCCCACTTCACACAAGGTACTCGAGGCCGCACAGCGAAAGCAAGGCCATCTCTGATGTTCAACAAAGGAGGGGGCGTCCTCAGCACCCTGGCCTTATGGAGCTGGCCTTCCACCACCAGCCTGAGTTGAGACACATGGAAAACAGGGTGAATGCTCAAATTATCAGGCAGCAACAACCTATACGCCACCTCATTGATCCTCCCTAGGACTTTGAACAGCCCCACAAACTGCGGACCCAATTTCTTGCAGGGCAAGCGGAGGGGCAGGTGCCGTGTCAAAAGCCAGACCCTCTCCCCAGGTAGGTACACAGGCGTATCCCCACGACGGAGGTCCGCCTGGACCTTTTGGCGATGCATGGCGCGCTGAAGGCGCATGTGAGCAGCATTCCACGTGTCCTCCGCGCACCAAAACCAATCGTCAATCGCAGGGGCTTTGGTCTGGCTTGGATGCCAAATCGCCAGAATCGACTGGAACCCCACCATGCACTGGAAAGGCGTGAGGTTCATGGAGGAATGGCGCAGGGAGTTCTGCGCATACTCAGCCCAAGGCAGATAAGTAGCCCACTTCCCCGGCCGGTCCTGGCAGTAAGACCACAGGAACCTGCCCACTTCCTGATTTACACGCTCCACCTGCCCGTTGGCATCTGGATGAAACCCGGAGGTGAGACTGACCGTGACCCCCAACCATTCCATAAACGCTTTCCGCACACGAGAGGTGTACCTGGGGCCCCGGTCAGACACAATGTTGTCCGGGATGCCATAATGCCGCAGTATTCCCATCGGCAGGAGGGAGATCAGTAACAAAATCAATAGACAGATGTGACCATAGGCGTTGTGGTACTGAAATGGCATTAACTTCCCTGCAGGAAGGTGTCTCGGCCCTTTACTCTGGGCACACACAGAACAGGAGGAGACATAATCCCACAAGTCTTCAGCTAAAGAAGGCCACCAATACTTGTACAGCTTAACATACGTACAATACCTGGATGACCCCAGGAGAGGTTAGAGTGAGCTCAGTTTAGCAACTGGTCACGTACCAATACGGGCATATACTGGTGACCATCAGGACACTGAGCAGGTGCCGGTTTCATGCCCAGTGCCTGCTGGATAGGGGTGGAACGATACATGTATTCACATTGAACCGAAACGGTATGGGCGTCGCGGTGCATGAATTTAAATGAAGAATACACAGTACAAAAATAAAGAGTTTAATCTCCTTGCTGCCCGGATGTACTCCAGGTTTCTGTGATCAGTCAAGATGAGAAAAGGTTGTTTAGACCCCTTTAGTGAATGTCTCCAGGCCATAAGAGCCTTGACAACAGCCAACAGCTCACGATCCCCTACATCATAATTTCATTCCGCCTGTGTCAGCTTCATAGAAAAAAAGGCATAGGGTCGAAGCTTTGAGACAAGATCGCCCCTACCCTCACCTCAGAAGCATCCACCTTAACCTGAAACGGCAAGGATGGATCAGGATTGGCCAATACTGGAGCAGTGAGGTGAAATCCCTGTCTGCCTCCCGTGACCAACGCAACCTGGTTGGCCAACTCTTAAGTAGGGAAGTGATCAGAGCTGCCACTTTGCCAAAGCCACGAATTAACCTCCTGAAATAGTTAGCGAAACCAAGGAATCGCTGTACTGCCTTAACATTATTAGGCACTGTTAGGCATTATTTGTGTGTGTATGTGAATACGTACTTGTTCTGTGTATGTGACAACAACGTTACATCCAGCCCTTTGCTTAGTAGACTTGCTAGCATTGCTGGATAACAGCTAAACTATCCTCTGCCTGACTTGAGCGTTTCAGCGCTCTTTCCCTGCGGCAGATAGTGACGGCGGTGTTACTTTCCGTTGGTCTATCTGTCTGCCCTGTACTGTAGCCTGAAAAGTCAAACAATGATGAAATGTCCTCAGGTTTCAGTCTGTTGGACTTTACCCTCACCAGTGACACTGTTGTGTTGAAAGTACAGTTCTCTAAATTGTCTGTTGTTAAAAGATGCTCGCTACAGACACGAAATTCCAGGGCTGTCGGAGGGCAAGCCAGTATTAAGGCAGCTAGCCATGAATTGAGGGGCTGGTTTCCTTGTCAAAGGTAGCCTGTGGACATTTATTTTAACCCCAGCTGCCTTAGCCCTATACCATTCATTACTGCAGCCAGGGGCAATACAGTATAAACCCCCCATAGGCCTGCTTCCTCAGTCATGTCAGTTGGCCTCAGACTCATTACCTGCTATGGCTGAGTAGCTTACCATACCAGTGACGTAGGCGATTGTTGAAATCCAAAATGGCGGCACCCATGTAACAAAAACAACACTTTCAACATACCAGTTTATCCCTTTTAACAAATTTAGCCATTTTAATCATTGTACCAATGAGAAGATAAAAAAATGTCTGTTATATCACCTTTACATAAAATTCCAGTTCAGGGATGGGCTACAACAGCAGAAGACCCCACCAGGTTCCACTCATATCCACTACAAATAGGAAAAAGAGGCTACAATTTGCAAGAGCTCACCAAAATTGGACAGTTGAAGACTGGAAAAATGTTGCCTGGTCTGATGAGTCTCGATTTCTGTTGAGACATTCAGATGTAGAGTCAGAGTTTGTAAGTGGGCGGTTGTGGTGTGCTCTCAGGGTCAGAGTATGATATTTACAGTATGTGTTTCAGATGTGTCAGCTGTTTACTGTTAAGCCTACTGTTGGCATCACATGAGTGTTCTGTTAAGGCCTGCAGCCCATCTCAAGACTAGTGATGCTTTGCGGTATGTTGGAGAGGAGCCATAATTAAACATGTTTCTGCTGGTCACTACATAACACCTATGGGCCACTGCATGCTGAAAAGTAGCCAACAAGGACAACCAGTGCATACAGATTCATGCTGAGTAGCCAGGGAGCTGACCGGCAGACACTGACCCATGACTGTGATTGTCCACTGAAAGAAGCAGAGTTGTGTAAAGTAACCTCACACAGTAACCTCCAAAGGTATACAACATACATTTCTGAATCATTTGGAAAATGACACAGATGTTGGTGGGAACACAAACACAAAGAAATGGCACACATACATACAAAACATGTAAAAT
>JACXGM010035064.1:0-11791 GCA_016801145.1 Umbra pygmaea | reverse complement strand
AGAGAGAGAGAGAGAGAGAGAGAGAGAGAGAGAGAGAGAGAGAGAGAGAGAGAATAAAGACAAAAAAGATAAAACTTAGAACAAGAAAGAAATGGAAGATTAGGAGAGAGCACGGGTGCGGTGAGGTCCGTCCCTGGTGGCGGTGGTAAAGCATGGCGTGTTGCTCTAACAGGCTTGTCTCCCATTAGGGGGAGTTGCGGCGTGGTTTAGTGGGGGTCGCGGAGGGTGGGAGGCAGAGAATCTGGGGGCATTGAGGAGGAGAGAGAGTGGAGAGGAGGAGCGAGGCGACAGAGGAGAAAGGGTTAGCCTTGCAAGTCTGGCTTGTCCCCTGCTGCTGCCAGCCGTCCTCAGAGACGGGAAAGATGGTTTTGGGGCCATTTTCTCCTTTAAGCCTCTACTGGAAGCGGGTACAGCTGAGACTAGTCTGGGCTGTGCTCAGATTTTTTAAATGGATGTGCTAGATAGCAGCCCACAGGGGGCAAGTTACTGGCAGGCATCATCAACGCAGCTAAACTACACACAGTGCCTCTGAATGGGTAATGAACAACCCTGTACTGCTAATGATTGGACTTAGTTTCATTTAAAGCTCCATGGCCCAGAGAGACGTGTTGCCTCGCAGTTCAGTGACTGACTGAGTGAAACTGACGATGTACTGCGGCCGCAACCCAAACAAACACCCAGACGTCCACAGCCACTCAGCCAGCGCTCACACAGACAGTAATGAACAATATGAGGAGTGTGTGTGTGTTCGTGTGTGTGTGTGTGTGTGTGTGTGTGTGCAGGGACAGGGGCATGGGGGGACATGCAGACTGCATCGTATGAGCAAATATTGCTCTGCTTGAGGGTTTCGCTGAGGTCGATACGACCTATATTTACTGACAGATGGAGACGTTCAGTCATTCATGGTGCGGAGGACAGTTCATCAGAGCATTACAGATACACATCCATCGGTCTATGTTCTCTGGGGGGGAGGGGGGCAGCGACGACAGGGGCTGTGACTTTCATCCCTGGGGTGTGTTGGGTGGGGGCGTGGGGGGGTCATGTTCTCTGATCCAGAGAGGCAATTGGGGGGGCACTAGTGGGTGGGAGGAGGGGGGAGGGGAGATGTGGAGCGATCTTCAGGCAGCTCAAAGAAGGCCAGGAAAAGGTAGAAGAAAAGTGACAGAGTAGGATAGAGAGAGAGACAGAGAGACAGAGAGACAGGGAGAAGGGAAAGTGCATTCTCAGCTGGGTCAGTATTAGTGCTGTGTTGGTGCTTCTTGTGCCAGATGAGAGCGCAGAGCTGGCTGGGGCCACAGAGGGCATCCATTTAAAGAGAATTAAATAGGAATGAGCTAAACAAGTGAAGGACTTAGGAGCACCAGAAGAGAGTTAGCTTGACCCGTTCTCCTCCTGCCTCTGCCCCTCCCATCCCATCACAAAGGTTAATTTGATGCTAATATGGCCTGTATGGAGAGGGCGATCATTATCTCGGTCTCCGACCCCTGAACCTCACCTGCAGGCCATGGGATGGAGGTAGGGATGTAGCTGGGGGCTGGTGGGGAAAGCAATTTCTATATGGAGCCCGTGAGCCATACATCATAGCAGCCCGTCTGTAATGGAATCGATGAGGTGCAGGCACAACGAGGCCCAAATGGTGACCTGAGCTATGGGGAGCATGTCTCTGAATAATGTTTGCCTTCGTTATTGGTTGGTTGGGCCTGAAGTGTGTCTGTACTGTTGTCAGTCTGTCTACTGTGAAAAAGTGACAGATAAACAGATGCCCTGATGTGTACAGGTGAGAACAATCCCCATCCGTTGTCCTGTCAAGGAGCCTGTTGTCAGAGCCTTATGACGGAGCAGTCTATTGTCACCCTAGTCTCCACTGGTGATGGAACGGCCAGAGGGGTCACAGGTCAGGTGCCTTGGGAGTGAACTCCCATCTCAAGGGAGCAATGACAACAGCACACAGCATGTCAGCTGTCAGGCGGCGAACCTCGTTACTGGTGGGTAGAGATCTAGATTGTTGCTGGAAGAGACTTTAAGGCAGATCAAAGCAGCAGTCCATCAATACGAAGGTCCTTCCAGACCCACAAACTTCCTTCTTTTCATCCTTCCTATCTAGTCTTCTCAGTTCTGGCCCAAGCCTTTTGGGGGCCCTAAGCAGAATTTGAAGCTGCCGCTTAGTTCGCTTATGCCTGGGGCCAGCCCTCAGTCTTCTACCTCAATTGAGCTCACGTGCACCCAGCCACCACAACGAGTCGCTAGATCCCATTTTCAATTACTAATTTTCACAGCACCTGTACAGTGCTGGCTAATCTACAAGGAGGATGCAAACCTTGGTCTCGCAATGACCCAGCTAACTGCATGGCAGTGACTTTAAGGCTGTGGCATTCAGGGCCCAATGAACCAGAGTTTTTGTATAATGTGGTCTTGTGAATCTTGTTTGGCTAGAACAGTATTTTTTTCTGATAAAGTGAAAATATTGCTATTAACTAGAATTCTGTTCTCTTAAGGGCAAAGTAATCCCTATTGGTTTTGCCTTGATATTTCAACACACTTTTAGAGCACTGGTATGTGTAGAATCCTAAAAGGATAGTTTAAAATGCCAATTAGATGAATACCGTGTACAGTAGGTCTTAAATAATTGATAGTTTCAGACCAAGTCTCAAATCCTATTGACAATGTGTTTGATGGAATAAACCCTCATATAAACAGTTCTACTATCTACATTTTTAACATGTGGACAGTTTTTGTTCCTAAAGCCAGGGGGCGCAACCAAGGTAAAAATCGCTGGCCCCCCCTATGTTTTTACAACATTAAAAACATATACAAAAACAATAAATATAAAATAACTGAACTGTACTGGTATTAGTTTATGCACTTCAGATAATCAGTAACATTAACTGTAAAATTAGAAACCAAATTATTTGAGTATGCAATTCCTTAACTCTCATATTGACATCATGTTTAACTATTCTCATGGCAAGACATGGGCAACCGTACGTAATGGAAATTTTGCCACATTAGGTAGGCAGACTTACGATATGGCCAATCAAAATGTGAGTTTTTTTACGTATTGAATCACCGTTCTACCGGAACACCTCCAAGAATAGACCAATCGTTTACAATTTAGAGTACTTGGGGAACGTTTAGTTCAGGGATAATATGCTAGTTTACTGAGGTTAAAGGACAATTCCGGCGCAAAATGAACCTAGGTGTTAATAACACATTGGTGCAGAGTCAACCATTCTCTGGGATATGTTTTCATGCTAATCGAATGTGCCCAGTTTTTGTGTGAACTGTTAATTATCTTAAAACGCTAGTTGTGTTGGTAAAATAAATCGCTATTATATACCATTAACAAGGCTCAAAATAGCACCAAACTTTCACGGTAGCATAATTAGGGTCCCTACATGCAAACTAAAGCATTGAGAACTTTGTAATTGTACAGACAGTATATTAGAAATATAGTTTAAAAAACAGTACCGTTCGTGTATACAGCTAGGCGCCATCTTCGGAAAACAGACTCGACCATTTGAACCACAAACGTAGTACTACGTGAGCTGAACCGTGACTTGGAATCTTCCATGGCAAGAGGTTTTGCAAAACAAAATATTAATAATAAAAAAATAGGTTTTGCGGTCATTCATGCAGATCAATGAGCAGCTCACTTACAGCTGGTATTGCAAATTAAAATCAAATACGATTTGCTTACAGTTCAGCTCACGTAGCAGAGAGTTTGCAGTTTGACTGGTCGAGTCTGTTTTCCGATGATGTATACACGATGACTGTATACATGAACAGTAATGTCTTTTAAATAATTTTTCGAATAAACTGCCTGTACCTGCCCGTAACATTAGTTACGTTTTCTTGTGTTTGTTTCGCTGCACTCCGGAATGCTCATAGGGTTAATGGTCTTATGCATATGTATTAATATCTGTCACCGAAGCATTTACTTACACACACACAGTAGCTTGAATACAGTTAGCAAATATAGCAAAGAGTTTTGCAGTGGCTGTTTTTACCAATGTTTCATCTACCTTTTAAGAATGACCAATTGCTCTCAAAGAAAGATGTTGTTGGAGATGGCTTTGAAGCACAGACACCAAGATGTAAGAACATTATGCTAAAAGAAAGATAGGTAGGCAAGTGTACTAAAAATAAATAGCTAGCTAATGCAGGTTAACTACTTGACAAACAACACGGAACTGTTCCCATATACGATCAGAATGCAAACAAAGCATTGAAAAAAAAACTAGATAATAACTTGGACGCTATAAGTAATTTAATCGTAAATCATATGCAATGAGTGCTTTAATTGTGTCACGCAGTCTACTCAGTGTCAGCTCAGCAGTGCAAATTTACAATTTAATTCATAGTTACCTTTTTTGAAACCTGATAAAAATCCATGGCAAACAATCCACATTAGTTAAATCCACAACACGCGGAGTTCTTGAGTATCCTTCTCTGGCATTCATCCAATTCAATCCAAAACACGAGTCTTGTATCTTTTACTATTCATTGCATTAGTAAACATTGCACTCAATAAATTGATAGCAAAAATTAATATTCCCACATGCAGAACTATTTTGTTTGATGAATGTCATCTGTGTCTACATTTGTCATTTCAGTAAAACAATAAATCCAATCACATTACTCCATTTACAGTGCCTACAGAAAATCATCATACCCTATCAAAATATTTACCTTTTGTCATATTACACCCTGGAAAGTCAAAAAATAAATTAAATACATCTTTTGTCAACTGTGATTAGACATTATAACCCTTGACATCAAAATGAAAATAACATTTACAAGAATTCAAAACAATTATGAGAATATAATTGGTGAAATACCTGCTTTGTGTGATCAGCCCCTTAAAGTACTTTCTCTGGTACAACCAGTCACTTCCCAGATCAAACACCATGCTAATTTGCACCCCATCTGGTTTTGATTACTTCACAAGAAAACTGGCTGTTCCATGATGAGTCCATTACTAGTGCATGGCAATGCAAAGAATACACCATGGTTTGGAAGGGTGCTCTCAAAAGGGCTCCGGGACAAAGTTGGGGAAAGGCACAAGTTTGGAGAAGGATACAAAAAGATTTCAAAGGCTTAACTACACATTTGAGTACCATTCAGAGCATTATTAAGAAGTGTAAAGTGTATGGCACCACCAACACCTTGCTTAGATTATACTGTCCCTCCAAACTGGGTGACTGAACTAGGAGGACATCGTTTAGAAAAGCTACCAAGAGTCCAATGGAAACTTTGAAGCACTTACAAGTACTTATGGCTGAGATTCATTCTGTGCATGTGATAGCAATCTTACACAAAGCTGGCCTGTATGGCAGGGTGGCAAGAAAAAAGCCTCTTCTGACAAAGCACCACACGGAGTCTTGTTTAGGCTTTGCAAAAAAACACTTGTTCGATTCTAATGCCATGTGGCAAATGTTTTATGGTCAGATGAGACCAAGAATGTACTTTTTGGACTGAACTGCAAGCGTTATGTTTAGGGAAAAACAAACACAGCAGACCACCCAAAACATACCATACCTACTGCAAAGCATAGTGGTGGCAACATGATGTTGTGGTGGGGTTGTTCCTCAGCGGGGACTGGGCTGTGTGTTTAGGATTGAAGGGAAAATGCCAAGTACACCCAAATTCTAGAGGAAAACCTATGGCCCTCTGCTAGATAGCTGAAGATGGGCAGGTGGTTCATCTTACAACACAACAACAACCCTAAACACACCCCCAAGAACTATCTGAACACACCCCCAAAAACTATCTGTGGATAGACTTGAATACAGCAGTCAATCAATGCTCACCACAACATTTTACTGAACTCAAACATTTCTGCAAGTAAGAATGTGCAAATATTCCCCAATCTAGGTGCACAAAGCTAAGAGAGACATTCAAACAGACTGTAATTAAAGCTCAACAAAGTAGTAAGTAATTGGACTGATCACTTTTCCATCTCTGTTATTCTAATTCATTTTTTTATGTTTTCAAACTGTTGCCTTTTTATGTTACTTGAATGTTGTAAGACAGAATGTGTAAATAATAAAGCTGGAACAAAACAATATATTTATAATGGGTTTTGATTTCAGCCTGTAAGACAAAAAAGTGACTTCAAACGGGTATGATGATTTTCTCTAGGCACTGTATACTCAAATCTCAACATCCAATTGTCCAACAATAATAATATACATTTTACTTTCTAAGTCAATATATACAGTGTGACTTTTATTCACTATTAGAATAATTAAACACAACACCATCAACATCAACTTTTATCCCCTGTTCATCCTTTTATCTGAATATGTTTACTGATATTTAATCTAGGTCATTGTTACCTATTATTAGCATTACAAAATCAGATACAACTGAAAAAAAATGCAATTGAATGACATGTGGTTATAAAATAGGTCCTAATGATGTGAGTTGGTACTGCACAGTTGTGACCGTCAAATACACATTAAATATTCTCATTTACATTAGATTTATTTTATATTATTGGAAGCATATTTGTGCCATGATTCCTAGATTTTATGTTGCTGTTATCATTATTATCATATACTGATTTTATATAGAAATCAGCAACCAAGGGAGCGATCAGATAGAAGTTAATGCCTTTTTCCTTGACATAACCCCTTATAATTGAGCAGACACTGCAAAGGCAGAGTACCTTAACTTCCGAATAAGGCTCAAAGGTCAAGTTCAAGCTCAACGTTTTTATGTAGATAAGTAGGCTCATAAAAAAACAAAGAATTGCCACATGTCCAATATTCTGCCTACAAGTAATTTGGCTGGACAAAAAAAACTTCTGATATTTTTTTCAGTTCTAGACTCGCGAATTAAGGTATTTTGCTTTTGAAGGGCAGTATATCCTACAACAGCAAAATAAATTATTTTGAGAGTCCAAAAAGTGTATCTGTAGATGTTCTACAGATTATCTGCAGACTATTAACAACATTTTAACAAACTATCTACTAACCCTAACCCTAATCCTAACCTTAACCCTTTCCCTAATGTTAACCCTAACCTTAACCATTACCCTAAAACATATTCTAAACTTACCCCTACCCTTAAACTACACAATTACTTGCTTATCAACAGATAGTTTGTTGATAGTTTGCTGATAGTCATATCATCAACAAACTATCTGTAGAGCACATACAGATGGAATTTTGGACTCTCCAAATAAAGTGTAACCTAAATTTTTCGACATTCAGTTGTGGCTGTTGGTTTTGGTGTGCCCACTCCAAGAAACACCTATGAAAGATGTCTGGGGCGCCACTGCCTAAAGCATCTGGGAATAGGAGCAAGGATTGAAGATGACATCATTACAGTTTGTATAATGTTCTAAAATTTTGAATATCCTAGAATATTACTCTAATCCTAGGAATAATTTTCCTACCATTAAAACCACTAAGGAATAACACCTGTATGTAAGATCAACAAGTTTAAACCCAGGTTCCTTGCCTTATACCCATGTTATACAACTCAGCTGAGATGTGTTCAGTCCCAGTTGGAGTTGCTCATCACAACAAGCCATTGTCATTGACCACTAGTCCCACACATCAATAACTGCCTTGGTGTTGGTGAGAATCCCTGTGATAGCTGTATGTCCACTGCTCTTACTTTAACATTTATAATTTCTCATATGGAATATAGCAAATTATAAATGGGATTGTTGTTCTCAAACACACACAATACACAGTCCTGTAATACCTCGTTAAACCCAGCGCACACACACAAACCCATTTTGATTAGATGGTCAGGCTTTAGCCATTCTGGCAGTCTGGGTCCATACTCATCGTCTCAGCGGCAGAAGAAGTGCTGATATCAAATCAGTTTTCCCTTTTAGAGCATAATGAATCAGATTACATGGACATCTGATCTGAGATCATCACTGCTACTGTGATACTGTGAATACAAGCCCAGGAAAACAACCAATTGACAGGAGCAGAAAGTGAAGACAGAACACTCTACATCACTGGGTGAGGAACAATCTATAAATCTATTGTTTTGCAGAGGTTTTCTTTATGAAGTTATCTATTCTCTCTCTGTTACATTATTTCCTCCCTATGTGGTTTAAAGGTGTTATTCCTGTTGAGGATGTCCTAAGGAAAACTCATCACTTTTGCGTGAGAACATGTGCATCATGTGATAATAAGGCATGTGAATGCAGAGGTGTAATGTTTTCCGTGGCGAGTACAGAGCAAAACATCCTTAAATTCATCACGCAGAATTCTGCTGTAATTTATGTTACAAATCCTAAAAACTATTATAAAAGAGAAAGGGGAATAGTATTTGTCAGTGATATGATAATGAAAGTAACAACTAAATTTTTTCGCTCCAATAAAAGTGAGAAGGTTTATGTGAGCCAACCGTACATCTCAGAAGTTCTCCCAAATTACTTTCTCAGGAAACTATTTTGAAAGCATGAATTATGTAAAATGTCAGCATACTGTATTTAGATTTCAGATGCACATATTACTATTAGCGTATGTTAGTCTCTCTATTACATTGCCCCCACTAGTTTCGCTGTGCGGATTCATGCGAGAACATTCCACACATTCCATACATTCCTCAGAGTTCAAAATTATATTCAAATGTTCAAGGTTAAGGTTCGACTTAACGTTAGACACGAGGTTACTATTGGTTAAGGTTAGGCATGACATTATTAAGTTTAAGGTTAGGATAAATATTAGTGTTAACAATACAAGAATAAAAGACAATCACTTGTCTATAGAAATACTTGCAGGACATCTGCATTGCGCTAGAATGGAGGACAAAACCCACACAAAGTGTCCATCTGGATTTGAACTTGCAAAGACTGGGATGAGAGTCAGCAATTTATACGTATTTTCAGACATTGACTTCTTCCCCTGATCAGATGGTGCCATGCCTGAAACCTCTCTATGTAGCATGTTCCAGTAGCACCATGCCATGTTGTTTTTCCTCCTTCATTGCATTCTCATTTGCCTAATGTGATGATCTCCCATTCGTGTTTTGTGGGCAGCTAATTGAATCTCTTTTGATGTGTTTATATTTTTAGGAGGAGAGACCTGCAGTTAGCTTCGTTGTGGGAGCTAGACGCTAATTGCTAAATAAGAGCCGGTTAACATCAGCTGTTAATTTATTTGGAAAGAGCAAAGACAAACAGCAACAAAATGCGCTAACAGAAAAGAGGTCTGGATCTACAGTAAATAACACTAATCGCTCCAAACACACAGAAAAATGTGTATGAACTGGAACAGGACCCTGCTAGTTAAAAGGGATGTCCTCCAAATGAAAATACAGGACATGCTGGACAGTGGTGCCCCCAAACTGTTTTCATAGGGGTAGCCAGATGGGGCCACTGAAAATCTTGGGGTGGCATACCAAAACCAAAAGCCACAACAGAATATCAGGAATTCTATTTAACTGTTGTAGTATATATGCTATATATAAAAGACTAGCCTATAATAAATGCCTATAGAAAATAATCATACCCTGTCAAGATCCTTACCTTTTGGCAAATTACCCCCTGGAAATTAAAATAAATCTAACTTTGGCCAGCTGTATTAACACATTATAACCCTCAATATCAAAGTGAAAATAACATATACAAAAGTCTGAACAATTATTAAAATTGAATTAGTGAAATACCTGGATTGAAGAAGTGATCCACCCCGTAGACTAAACATTATAAACCTGCTCAGCTACAACCAGTCACTTCCCAGATCATACACCATGCTAATTGCCCCCCACCTGACATCTATTGTAGTGGTTTTTATTACTTCATATGATGAGTCCATTACTAGTAGTGCATGGCAACGCAAATAATACGCCAAGGTTGGAAAGGTGTTTGCAAAAGGGCACCGGGACAAAGTTGTGGAAAGGCAGAAGATAGCTATCAGGCTTTAACTATCCCTCTGAATACGTTCTCCGCATTATTAAGAAGTGGAAAGCATATGGCACCACCAACACTTTGCCTCCAAACTGGATGACCGCGCCAGGAGAACATTGATTTGGGGATGCTACCAAGAAGCCAATGGTTACTTTGTTTACATTATACTGCTACTTACATTATAGCGTACATTGCAGAATGTTATATATATACTGTATGTACCTATTATACTGTTCATATACTGTAGATACATATATAGCCTATATGCTGTACATATACCTGTCCACATTAAAGTAAGAAATGTTTACATTTCTCTGATTTATGTACAAATAAGACATGCACCAATAGAACAAAAAAAAATCCTTGTTTGGTAACACTTACATGGCAATAAATATTTTTTTGTTTCCGACTGATGTGAAAACCATCTCACAAGCTTTACACAAAGCTGGCCTGTATGACAGGGTGGCAAGAACGAAGCCTCTTATGAAAAAGAGCCACACGGAGTCTCGTTTGCGCTTTGCAAAAAAAACACTTGGAAGATTCTAATGCCATGTGGCAAAAGGTTTCATGGTCAGATGAGACCAAGATGAAATGTTTTGGACTGAACTGCAAGCATTATGTTTGGCGAAACCAGATCAGCCTGAAAACATACCGACCCGATCAGACTGAATACATACAGTACAGGCCAGACTAGCCTGAAAACATACTGACCCGATCAGACTGAATACATACAGTACAGTCCAGATCAGCCTGAAAACATACCGACTCGATCAGACTGAATACATACAGTACAGTTCAGACTAGTCTGAAAACATACTGACCACATCAGAGGAACTGTAGCAGGTCTGTGTCTTGTCAGAAACTGTTGTTTAAACAAAATCTATTAAGAAAAAGTGACCAAATACTATACTAGTTGAAAGAAGAAAGAGTTTAGTGGTCTTTTGGCAAAGTATTAATAGGAGAGGGTTGAGACACCAGGTGAGTGTAATGAACAAGCAGGTAGAAACAACAGATGTGTTTCAGCCCAACTGGGTCAGAGTTGCCTACCTAACTTTTCATTTTATTTATCCCATTAAAGTGTACAGTTAAAACGGTTAAGGTAAGTATTATGGTTTGGGTTAGCCAAAGCTTATGGTTAGTTTATTGTTCGAGAATGTTGCAAGAATAACCATACAGTCAATGTTCACAGCAAAATCACTAGTGTTAAATCAACTCTGAAAGTGTTAAAGTAACACTCTCAGTGTTTATATAGAACACTGAGAGTGTTATTTTAACACTCTCAGAGTTGATTTAACACTGGTGATTTTGCTGTGTTCTCATAGAAACTGAAACCCATTTAAAATACAAGCCCTGGCCTGAGCAAAACTATTTCATATTAAACAAAATGCCATCATGAAATGGACTGAACTGTTCTGGTCAAAACTGTTTTACATGAGCAATTCAACCCATTTCTGTATTTCAACTTTTACCTGCTAGTTAATTACACTGAACAGATGCCCGTTGTATATTATGTAAATTTGAAGTGGAAGATGAAAGGCAGAAGTGATTTGGCCTTCCAGGATCTGAGTTGAATAGCCCTGTTCTACAAATCAAATGTTACCCATGGCGGCCGATGAGTGTTATGAGGGGCCTCAGTATGTGGTGGCTGATCACTTGATGTCAGTCTGGACTGATCTGTATGCTTTCAGGGTGGTCTGCTCTGGTAATTGTTAGTTTGATGATCTATATGTTTTCAGGCTGATATGGTCTGTATTTTTTCAGTCTGATCTGTTCTGTGTGTTTTCAGTCTGATCTGGTCGGTATGTTTTCAGACTCATCTGGTATATATGTTGTTAGGCTGATCTGGTCTACATGCTTTCAGGCTGATATGTTCTGTATTTTTTCAGTCTGATCTGGTCTGTGTGTTTTCAG
>JACXGM010035063.1:0-11793 GCA_016801145.1 Umbra pygmaea | reverse complement strand
GGCATTGGCGTCATTTTTGGATTTATTACAGTACATGTATTACATTATAGCACATTTAATGAATGGTGTTAAAATGTTGTTGTTTATTTCAATTAATTATCACTAGAATTTTCAAATAAAATTATTTTCTGTTGAAAACCAGATTTTTTCCCCAAAAATCTTTTTTGTCCCCAAAAATAAATCTGGAAAATGGGGGGGTCGTCTTATATTCAGGGTCGTCTTATATTCGGGTATATACGGTAGCTAAAATGAGAGAAACATGTTTGTGAAAGTGAATGCAATAGTTACATTATTGTGTTCAGTTCACATTTGAACTAAGCATTGCAAACGTTTTGTGTAAGATGAGAATGTCTGTTTTAAGTACTTTATCCAAACAGGGATGACCTAATATAATATTCTGTTATTTGATTGTTTTATTATAATCGGTACACAATTATAACTGTAGCTACTATCACTGGAATCTATTGAACAAAATATAAATAGGCTACATCGTATTTCTTTTAACTTATATTTCTTAGCGTTAGTATGTCAGAACTCAGAAATTTTGTTCACCCAGAAGTGTTGCAAACAACCAACATTTGTCGTTCCTTTCAAAGGCTATGTCCGGGGCATTCCTCATGCCGTTTTCTACAGATGCAGTATGCAGAGACTAGCCTAATAACTTGCATCCTTTGTTCGTTCCTGTACTTAAATGTGCGCATTTCCTTGAGGATTGTAATATATTTTTTTACAAATATTAGGCTACATGAAAATAGCAATGAGATAACCAATTTCGTATTTTGCCATTTGAACTCTACTGGAGAATCGCTTTGAGGAAAATGGAGTTGTGATTCTTCAGTGTTTTTCAGTAATATGCATGCGTGGCTCCGTCTATGATGTGCATTTTAGGCTGTGATTTTGTGTGCAACAAATCACCTCATATTGCAGGGAAGCATTATCCCATTTAAATGCAATACAGTAAAGGAAAAGAGAACGTAAGTATTAGGGCTGCAGCTATGGATTATTTTAGTATTCGAGTATTCTATCGATCATTCCATCGATTAATTGAGTAATCGGCTAAGAAATACTTTTGTTTTATTGAAGGGCAATAATGTACAATACTTTGGTTTAATTTTCTGAAAAACCAACATTTTTATTGCCTACATTGCTTACAAAATCATCTCTCAAAAAAACTAAATATTAGGTGCAACTAAGTGGCACATTACATTGGTTTTTAAAGAAAACATATTCTAAAATGCAATAACAACATCAAGGCATACATTAAGTTGTGCAAATTAACTTTTCAACCTGAGACTGATCTGTATATAGGCCTATAGGCTATGTGTGTGTGTGTATATGTGTATATGTATATAATATATATATATATATATATATATATATATATATATTAGTTATACTCAAACTATTTTAATGTATACATTTGATTACAATGTCACACAGCTCTGTTACACTTATCCTAGTACATAGATCGTTAATCAGCTGTTTCTATGTGAAGAGAGAGAAATTGGTGTGCATCGAAGCAGCTTTTTTTCAGAAGGAAACAATTTGGCACTTTTTATCAAATTGTGGTATTCACTACATATTTTCTTGTCTTTGTTCTTGGTAGTTACTGTGCTAGGTGTAGTTTTATCATCCATACAATGGAATTAGACTGAATGTTTTCTGTTGAGATGCAGTTAAGCACTGATGTCATGCTATTATTGTGTTAAGCTAGTTCGATTTTGCAATAGATACACTGTACAGAGTTTTCGTTTTAATTACGTTTGAACTGATTCCAAACTTTGGACACTTTCTGACGTTTTCTCCAGCCTGTCTTTTCTCTTAGCCCCTCACTATTTACTTTCGCTCTCTTTCTTCATGTTGTAATCTGCGTCGTCAGTCTTTATGGCATGTGTCTCCAGACCAGTGTGGATCTAGCTTCTTTAGTTGATTCCTAGCCTTTACTAGTTTCTCCTTTAGAATAATAGCGCTTGATTCAACGCGATAAACATCGCGTAACAACAAAGGAAACATTACACATTTCGAAAATATGCCAATAAACTCTATTAGAAAAGTGTGACATATTTACTTACTAATATTTTAATAAAACCATTTACATTTGCAATCTGGATCGCTTATATAATAAATACACAGAGTCATTGTCGCTAGCAGTAATAATCATCCGTGCGGAAGCACCGTGCGCGATACAACGTTGGTAACATTGATTAAACGAAGCTTTGAGGCAAATCATTTTGCATCGATGCTTTTTTGTATTCAAATTATTCGAATTATTCGAGTTATTCAAGGAATCGTTTCAGCCCTAGTAAGTATATGATTATTAATGAAACGGCAAGCTAGTCTATACTGTTTATTAGAAGTAGAATGACTGTCTTTTGATATTAAACATGCTACTTAGACTTTGGCAGTGATGTTTAAAACCCTGTCATGCACACAAATGTATATGCAAGCAGCATAGCTGTGGGACTGCCTGCTTTCAGCGCAATTCATTATTAGGCAGAACTAAGCGGGGGGAGCTAAGCGAAGCGTAGGAGGCTAGTCCAGACTCGGACTAATATGGTATAGCCTAATGGAAATGCAGATACTTATGCTTAGATTGTTAATACATAATGTTTTTGAACAGTTTACTTAATGAGCTTTGCAACTTTGTGCAATATTTTTTTGGAATGTGAAAAACATCCCACTAATTAAGTAATTTTTTATTTGGTAACATGTAAGTTATTTATGGCACATGTGACATTTAATGTTTTTGCCCTTCAGTTGAGTTCAAAATAAAATGGACACAACCAAAAAACACTAGATTTTTTTTAATTAGTCGTTTAGATTAGGCGACCAATCAAAAAATTAGTCGAAAGATTAGTCATTAAAAAATTAGTCGATAGTGCCAACACTAACCTGAAACTTCTAAACAGAAATATAACAAGGTCAATCCATATTTGTGTATGTATTGTTTTATTTGTTTATACAGCAGACTATACACTTTGATTTAATCAAGACACAGCAGGGCCTACAAATATTTAAATATATCGTCAGACATCATATCGAAAAAAGATCTATTTTATATCGTGATATCATTTTTTGGCCATATCGCCCAGCCCTACTATGAATCCGATTTACTGTGGAACAGTCCTTTAAGGTAGATATTGCGCAATCATGCAACACATGTGGCATGACCCTCATCACAACATGAATATTCACAAATTAGTTTGATTGTATCTAGCTATAATGGGACGTGTGCAAATGTTTACCGTGATATGAATGAAATATATACTGCTTATGTCATAGCAGTAGTGAAATGCCAGATGTTTAACTTTAAACTTCTGTCTCATTGTAGATTACATTTCAGTGATCTAGTCAGCATTCCATTTATTAAACAAAAATATTGCTCTCGAAAAATCAACTGAGCAACCATTTATGATTAATAAAAACAGCAATCAATGTTTATTTTGTATTTAAAGAATAATTGTCAAAGTTAGCTTGTTGCTATGCCAAACACAAATATCCTTATGGATCAAGGGTTCCCAGAGCTTGAGAAAGTGAGGGCGGGTGTTCCACACAGCGGCATTTGCGAGAGACAGCACTTAAACAACAAAATAGCAAGCTAGTTGCCTGTAAGGGAATTGTGTCATAACAAATTATAAATTATAGCCTATATTACTGTAATCACTACATTAACAAGAATTAACCAATATATTAGCAGTTCAGTGCACTGATAAGTCTCGACCCAAGCACAATCCTTATTTGTTGGATCTTTCTTTTCTTGAAAGCATAACCAGCTGTTATTGCGAAATGTCTTAGGTTGCTTTCACACCTGCCTCATTTGGTCCATTTAAAACAAACCTGGTAGCGTTCGTTCGGATCGTCCGGTTTGTTTGGGCTGGTGTGAAAGCTCATCCGAACTCTGGTGCGGATCAAACATACAAACTCTGGTCTGCTTGAAAATGGGTGTCTCGGTCCGCTTCCAAGTGAACTAGAGTTCGGTTCACTTTAGGTGAGAACGCAATCCAACAAATACAGAAAGCGAAAAATAAAAACTGTATTTTATAACATTTCCTCTGGAGTTTATTTTTCTAGAGTACTGTGATCACAACCTTGTGGGGTTTTTGTGTACGGTAACAGTTCTCATCCTAGAATCAGGATAACATTTTTAAATCAATAGCCTATTTTGTCTTGTAAAAAGCAGGATAAAATTATTAGCCCTCTACTCCGTAGTTAGGGATTGGTTTAGGGAGGGGAAATACTTAACAACACTCATCTCATTCGAATTATGAAATGCTCCACAACTCCATGCCTTTTCAGATGCTCATACTGTTTGCCTTGTATTACAATATTTGATTGATGGAAACACCAAAGCAAAACCAAAAACCCCAAGATCGCATATATTTGGTCTTGCCAGGAAGTGACGGCGAGTTTGCCTTGGACATTTTCAATGGAATTTGCTAGGCAAAAGCCCGGCCATGTGATGTGTGTTTACAGTGTTTGGTGCATTTGACAAAGCGCAGTGTGAAAGCAAGGCAAACCACATGAAATATGCAAAATAGTGCTGTCAAACGATTAAAATATTTAATCGCGATTAATCGCAATAATGTCATACTTAACTCGCATTTAATCACACATTTTTATCTGTTCTAAATCTTGATTTCTTTTTGTCCCATAATGTTTTTCTCATTTTAATGCTCTTATCTACATGGAAAAGTGGATTGTCTTGCTTTGTGCAAATGTTTTTTTTATTGAAAACAACATTGGCATAGTGTCATCCATTGTCGCCTGGCTTTGACGATGGGGCGGAGAATTCACATCAGCTGTGTGCTTTGCCATCAAGTGATATTTCAGACTGGACGTGCTGCAATGATAGCTCAGTTTACAATGATTGTAGTTTTTCTAACGTTACTAGTTGTTGCAACAGCATGTGAAAAAAACAAGGTTTGCTAGGCCAATTGTTGTGAACTGGATTTGTGTTAATCTCGCGATAAAAAAATTGATGCCGTTAAAATGGGTTTGTGTTAACAACGTTAATAACGCATTTAACTGACAGCACTAATGCAAAAGTGTTGCAACTTCACCCCTGAATTGCAGAGTCCACCGAACTAAAGGTGTGATAATGGCTTTATCCCGAGCAATTAACAGCAAATACAGTGACATCCCCATGTATCTTTTTATGGTTATGTGCCTTGCCCAAGGACACAACAATGTTTGGCGCAGTCGGGAATCAAACCAGCAACCTTCCAACTACAAGACTGACTCTCTAACCTTGGAGCCGTCTGATGCTATAGTACTTGCTCTCATTGCATTTGATTGCCTATGAGTGACTGATTCTGGTCATAGAGAAAAGTAGCGTGTCTGTATTCAGGCTAATGCCAAACTTCATGAATAACCTGGGATGACTATAATATAGCAGGCTTTCTATTGTGACCTTATAGAGGCCTATTCTACGAAGCAGGATTTGGGGTTGGAGAGCTAAATTTGTGGTAACATGCTGCGAACCTAAACTGCTTCGGAGCAGGTTATAGTCGAGATAACAGATTAACCCGAATAAAAACACTGCCTACTGACCAATCAGTTCTCGATTGAAAATGGCGTCCCCATTCTTAGAAGATTCCAGACCTCGCTGTGCGGATAGTGAGAGGGTCCCTAAGAAAAGCAAGAATATTCAGAGACCGACAAATCCTGTTGGCTTTCAGTGCAACATATCGAACACTTTACAGTTCCACAGACTGTATGCATATCATTGCGTTTGTTTGCTACAAGTAGTTTTAATGTATGCTGTGGGTGATGTGGAGAACTTAAACAAAATTAATGCATCCCCTTTCACTTGTAGAGACAGTAAATACATTTGACTTTACTCCCACACTACATTTATTAACAAGCCAGTATATCAACATTCATTAATTGACACATACCCTGAGCATTTCTTATTTGCTTTTGCTCCTAAGACCACTTAACACTGCCAGGGTTGCAACTGAAAGAATAGGGCAACATTTGTCTTACATGCCATCAGCATTCATCTAAGTAACACATTGGTTTAATGGAATACACAATTGTAATTATAGTCAGATCTAGTTGTGCCCTAATGACGGGAAAGTGTAATCGCTGAGCCTTATAACTGACGCATTTACGCAGTTGGCAATCTTTTTCCAGCTTTCCTTCCTGCTTTACCTCTGGATTAGTATTTATATTCTTCATGTTTCTCTAAGATGATAGTTTGCTCCTCGTGAATGACATATGCAGCTCTGCTAGGCTGGTTGTACATGTCTGCGATTGGTCATATGGTGCACACTAGAGGTCAGCAAATTAATTGGAATTGCCGATTTAATTGTGGCCAATTATGCGTCTTAAAAATAATTATTAATCAGCCTTTTTGCTTGGCGATTATGGCCAATATTTTTTTTGGGAGGAAGAACATCTTCTATTAGCCGCTTCTTGACCTAGTAGTTACAGGAATGTAGTTATAGGAACAGACCACTTCTAAACAGTTCTACTAACTACTCTTACCCTAAACAGGTTTTGCTATTTGCATTCGCACTGGTCAAGTGGTCATAGGAACTGGTAGGAGGGATAAGGGAGTGATGCAAGCACCGCAACAGTGTTTTATAGCGTCGTCACTAGACTTAAGCGTAGCGCCACATTCAACAACATTTCACAGTTTAATGTTTTTGCAACACTGGGTGTATGATTGGAGATAAATGTGTAAATCATCTTATGTATGCGGATGATCTGGTTGTTTTCAGCTCAAGTAGTCCTGGGTTCCTTCAGCGGCTTGCTGTTTGTTCAGATTACAAGGCTGAAAAGGACAACCAATACAAGGCTGAAAAGGACAACCAATACAATTAAAAAAAGAGTGTTGTGTTGATATGTCCTAATAATGGAGTTCGAACCGCAGCGTTTAAAAACTAGGCTGGAGTCATAGAAATTGTGTAGCTACTTAACAGAGAAACACAAAAGACGAAGGCTCCAGCATAATATGTATTATACGCAACAGACAAACGAAGCGACAGGCATAATTTATAAATTGGACCAATCAACGTAGACCTAGGAAAATGGAAATACCCTGCTCTAGAGTAGGACCTAAAAAAGAGTTAGGCTATAGGAACTGTGGTGCGAGGAACTAAATAATCCCGCAATTTCTTCTATCGGAACACAAGAAAAAAAAAGGTTATAGGAACGTTATGTTCTAGGACCTGTAAAAATCCCTGCGGTCGGTAAGCGGCTAATGTTACAAATCAGGGTTTCCCGCAGCACTTCGTTATTAAGGCGCCCGCCGCTAGCCGCCGTAACTGAGAAGTCCCAAAAAAGTAAATGTGACATGAGAGGGAAGAAATTAAATCAAAGCTCCACATGGTTGGTAATAGGCTAGAATAGTTTGTAGATGTTTACTGCTTTCGTTCCAAGAAAACTGATCCTATTTCTTTTATCAACCTACGTTTTTCTGACCTGCTCTCTTCCAGATAGGGAGGCAATCAGGGAAATGCGTCCCATTTTAAATCATAACTTCTTCACAAGGGTTAACTAGTTTATAGCTACAGTATGCGTTACATATAATAAATAAGGGGGATTTATAATTTATCATCAAATTAGCCTACAGTACGTCAACATTGGGTAGTGGCATCAAACAAGTGCTGGTTTAATTGAAATGTAGGCTACATTCGCCAACGTTGTGCACATCTTGTCAAACCATATGATGCCTATTCAAAACTATACAAAATACATGTTTTTAACTTCCATATTTAAATACAAGGCACACGGTTATCAAGGTATTTTTGACGTTGAGTTTAACAGCAAAAAATAGGAATTATTTTACTCAGCTGCGCGACGGTGATGAAAAGAGAGAAGAACGTTTCAATCTGACACCTTGAGCAAGATAATATTTATGTGGATAAGTGAGACGAAATCCCATACTTTTCAGTTACATACTTTGTAATATTTCTATTAATTGTTTTATGTGTTGATTAGAGGTTAAATTGCAGCTGATAGAAAATAATAGTCAGATTCGAACTAGCGAATGACAGATATCCTCCCAGGGATGTCCCGGGAGTCTACCCCATTTTACGACACCCACAAATTATATACAACATTCACATCAATGTTTTGTTTGAGCTACAAAATCAATGTCCAGGATATTTTTTATAATTTGCGGGTGTCAGTGATACCTGTGCCTTTACTCCAATTGTGCAGCACCAAAACCAATTGATAAAAAAATTGTCAACTATCAATATGCACAGAGTAAAGGATTTGTGGCAATAGCAATACAAAGGTTGGTTTTAGAAAACGTTTAATTGGAAAAGTTATATGAGATACATATCTAACTATTCCCATCCCTAAAATGTGATTTACTGCATAAATAAAAATTGATAATCGGTATTGGTCTTAAAATCATATTCGGTGGACCTCTAGTGCACACACCGCACCTTTTATTCAAACTACATTGGGAAACCCTGGGTTGACTAAACAAATTTATAACCACCCTCGTGACATCTCTTATCCAGATTGCAGTTGTTAGGTTTCGTGAAGCCAGCTAACGAAAATAAATCCTGGGCATGTTCAACTTGCTTCGTCTTATGGGCCTCTGGTCCACAAAACATTTCCTCCCAAGTTACTAAAATGAAATGAATCTTTTCAGGGACATCCTATGCCTTTCCTTACGGTTCTTATTTCCAGAAATCCTGGTTTAAAATGAACAGCTTGTAGTTTTGACTGAGGCTTCTCAGTTCTATTCTGAGAGAAGTTATGCAGTTGAAGGATTTTGTGCTCAGTAAGCATTTTTTAAAGGGGAAGGGTTTTGGATGGAGGGACCTGGTGCAATAATACTGAGTGAGCATAAAGATTGAAGTGGTTTCATACATTTGGCTAAAGACAAATTCTGGCAGCTGGCATGAAATATCCTTCCTGAGCTGACTGTTCTATGGAGGCTGAACATAAATGGCGCCTGCTGTGTTAAGAACAATACGCCCTTAAAGAAAATGCAGAAATGGTGTGTCGCTTTCACGTATATCTCTGCATACTTTGTTTTGTGGCTAACATTGTGGAGCAGTAAACAATCAACCGTGGCTTTTTTTGCATGGTACTGAATGTGTAGCAGCTGGTGTTGTGTACCTGGCCCACTGTAGCACAAGACCTTTAGTAGACAGGATAGTTTAACTTGACCTAAATTACTCACAGTTCTTTACACACGAGGAATGAGAAAATTAAACCACTTTGGCTTGTTTAGAATGTGCGTGTGTAGGTGGGCACGCGTAAAAGAATCAGGTCAAGGCAGAAAATAATATCTCTAATTTGTTTGATTTGGACATATACCTAACATGGTTTCTAATCTTCAGAAACCTGGCCATTCGCTTTATTTGATTTTCGTGTTCTAGAATGTATTCTATAGACTTGAAACAATTGTTAATATCTTGAAAATGTTTTCAGGTGTTAAGACTAACTTGGGAAAATGTGCTTTAATGTGTTTGTTATACATACGTGGCAGTACACATTTTAAAAAGTGATGTTTGTCAGCATTTAATAAATAGTCATAGCAGGATTTGCATAATAATGAGCTGCGAAATCGGTCTTTATTCAAAATATTGAAAAGTGGATGGACAGTGTTGGCCCATTTCATATTGTTTCATTTGGATATTTTGTTGAAATTTACTGAAAAATGTTAATAGAGTTTGGTTATTATTGTCTGATTTAAGGTTAATTCAAATACATTTGTGCTCATAAGTTTACATACACAAATCTGTGAAATGTCTGTGCTTTCCCATGCTGTTGGTCTTTTAGTTTCCCTGTTGTAAATGTTCTCTGGTCACGGATATACATTTTTTGATAACCTTATAGTGACTACTATAATATATTACAAAACAGCCATGACAGTTGTAGGTTGGTAAGAGTAGCACAGAAGAACTGAGGAAATCCCAGCAATTTCTTTCTGATTCAAAGTTCTCTTGTGTGCTTTGTTATCAGACTGGTTGAACCCTCTTCTTGGGTTTGTAGTGTGATAATCATTTTTTAGGTATGCCTCAATTGCAGAACCCACATCAAGTCAGTCACAGCAAGGCCTGTTCGTAGGTTAATAAATATTGCCCGCAGTAATTGTTGATGGTCTAATCATCATTATAACCATCAACAACATACTCATCGCCACCGTCAGAATCATCATCGCCACCCTCATTACTATCACCGCCACCCTCGTAACCAGGGTGGGAAATTGTGGCTGGTGGATGCCAAAATATTTCCAGCCACTTTGATTTTTTACCAGCCACTTTTTCCCAAATTCAAGTACATAAAAGAAAACACACTAATATATTCTATATTGCTTCAATACATTAAATTCACCATGAAAACATCTATTATTAATATAGGTCAATTAATAAAGGCACATTTAGTGAAGACAAGTCTGAGATGAATAATTTTTAGATGATTGACAAATTGTGCTAATCTGTTTGCTAATTGTATGTCCTACTACCATATTTAAGTCAGCTACTTTTAAATCATGCAACAGTAGGCAGTCAACTTTGAGAGGTGTAAAACTTTGCTGTTGTAACACCTGATGAACGCCACAATATTTACACATTTGTAAATTCATTTTCTAATAATCTGTTTGGAAAACATCTGGGATTACTAATAAAAATATTGAAGCATTGGTTAAATGATTTACATTTTAGTCATTTAGCAGACAGTCTTATCCAGAGTGATTTACAGTACATTAAGCACAGGGGCATTCTTCCTGGAGCAATTTAGGGTGAAGTGCCTTGCCCAAAGACTACAACATTTGGCACAGCAGGGAATCTAACCAGCAACCTTCTGACTACTAGTCCGACTCCCTAACCACTGAGCCATCTGACCCCCAATAATCACCCATCAAAGTTGCAACTGCTTCTTCAATAATGAAACAAAACATCTTACAACTTTAAATATAATAAGTAACCATATTATGGAGATGTAAGATACTTAAATTAGAATCCACTGTTAATAAACTAAGTTACAGATGAGAAGTTGGACATTGCGCATGTAAATGCCTCTGGGAAAACGAGAGCGGCGTTAATCAGAATCCATTCATTATCGCAGACTAAACGAGTGATTTGAGTGACAGCTGAATCATCCAATGAGCGTTTAGAATTCCGTGCTGTGTGTGTGGGATTTGCTTTTTTCGATAACATAAAATCGTATCATAATCACATCAACTTCCCCATATCTGTAATTATACATGTTTTGTCTTTGACATTTTCTATTTTGACTTATTCTAGACTACTCAGGCTTAATACTGGGAACTAAATTGATCTGTTTTTCTTCTATACCGCACTATGTTTATGGTACCGCAGCTAAAGCCTGGATTTCTCACAGACTAGCTCCGCGAAAAACCAATCCAATATGCACCTCGAAAGAAGTGCATCTTTCTTTGTTAATGAGTTAGCTTCCGCATTTTTGTCAAAAGCATTTATCTCCAATCCATAACAAGTTTAAAGTAGCCGAATAAAAAAACTAAAAACATATCATATGTTGTACAATTCACCCGCCAGAGTGGCTGGTAGATTGGGAAAAGTTACCCGCCAATGTGAAAATCTACCCGCATTTGGGTAGCTATCACCGCCACCCTCGCAAGCACCCTAGCTATCACCGCCACCCTCGCAAGCATCACCGCCCCCCTCGCAAGCATCACCGCCACCCTCGCAAGCATCACCGCCACCCTCGCAAGCATCACCGCCACCCTCGCAAGCATCACCGCCACCCTCGCAAGCATCACCGCCACCCTCGCAAGCATCACCGCCACCCTCGCAAGCATCACCGCCACCCTCGCAAGCATCACCGCCACCCTCGCAA